>CBVK0100683852.1:0-27439 GCA_900067695.1 Picea abies | reverse complement strand
ATATCCAAGTTGTAGAAGGAAGAATTGTTTTGTACTATGATTTCTTATCTTTCTTCCATACTATGTAAATGATCCCCAAGTTTTATATCCAAGTTGTAGAAGGAAGAATTGTTTTGTACTATGATTTCTTATCTTTCTTTTATTCTTAGTGATAAAATCGTTAAGGAATGCTAGTTGTTGTTAATTTGAGATTGTTGGAGGGCCATGTTTATGTGTTTATATATTGAATGTGAAATCTTTGAATATTATCTTTTTAATTTGTATTATTGGTTAAATCATTTTTACATGTATGTACATCATGAGTACATAAGATTGAGGCTTGTGTGCTTACTATTAAATAACATTGGGATAAGATTTCAATTATTTTGTAGAAAATGTTATTATTAATTTTATATTAACTGTTCAATATAAATTTTAAGTTAGTAAAATATTTTTTTTCGTTTGTTAAAAATGTGTTTGTAATTTGTAGGGCTAATATTTTTAACCATTGGTTAAGAAATTACAATTTAAGGGTATTTAAGTCATCAAAATCATCTAGGTATCACACCCGGTTTGGGCTGCACCAACCCTTAACATCACTGGATTTTTGGGTGTCTCCTCCCGACTAAACTCACCGTAAGGATATTGAACTCAGGTCGCCTAGCAAATAAAACCCACACCTTAACTGATAGAGCTAGCAATAATTGACTTAAAATTTGGAGGACATGGGGGTGAGCTTTGATCCACTTATGTGTGCACGGGTTACGATATTATTTAATATAATATCTTTGAGTGTAACCACACGTTCGACCACTACCTAAAGGTGCCCTCATGACTCCAGATTAGACCCTCACGAAAATTGAACCTTGCCCAATAATAAAAAACTCTTCACTTTCCACCATTAATCCAACCCCTTTGAACTACTAATAAAATATTAATAAAAACTTATTATAAATAATTTAAAAAAACACGTGAACTAGATTATTATGCATGCGTTAAGATATTCTATGATATTCTATGTGGAGTTATATGATATTTATCTCTTGGTGATTGCATGTTCATGACAATAGTATTAGGTTAGGTCAAACTAATCGAAGCAAGGATATGCTTGGGTTCTAAGAATAAATAACATGCGAGAAAGTGTTGAAAATAAATGTGGATATTGTTCATAACATGTGCAATAAACATAAATTAAATGAATTTTCTATTTATTCTTAGTCATATTGACATATAAATTTTATGATTTTTTAATATTTTACAAGACATTTTCTTATGTCATCACCATGTTGACATCTAATCATATAAATTGTTTACAATTTTTTTGGAATTTTTGGGGGACTGTTCCATTTGTCCTCACATATAAATCATATAAATATGTCAATTTTTTATATGCATCAGATATGTAAATAAATCAGATATGCATTGTTATCCATGTCTTGAAAGGACGTAGACCAGAAATATTGGATAGAATTTGGCACATGTATATAGGAGGAGTTTGGCACATGCATATAACAACAAAATGTCCTTTGTTTTGACAACCGTGCAACCATGGAAGAAACCAATGAAGCAATTTGTTTGCATTCCTTCTCATTACTGTATGTTCTTTCACCAACTGACATGATAGGTCCCATAAATTAAAAAATACTTCAAAGACTTGCATGTTGTTTCCCTCAAAAGTCGATGACATTTATTTTTCGAGTAATAGATAATTAAAACATGTTTTTCTTATGGATGAAGCTTTCCATTTGTTTAATGCTTTTAGTTAAAACACGTGAGGTATTAAGTAGATATGTTTCTTACCAAAAGAATATTTTTAGTTAAGTAGGTGTGATTGAGATACTTATTTACTTTCAGATTTGTACTTAGCTTTAAGTGTATTGAATGTTCCTTACACGAATATGTGAGTGTATGAAGGACAAACATGTATATACTTATTTACTTTCAGATTTGTACTTAGCTTTAATTGTATTGAATGTTCACTTACACGAAATGAAGGACAAACATGTATTTATGAAGATTTGGATTTTGGTTGAAGAATAACATCCCCACTTTAAAATCAATCCTTTTTTGGTTGTTGTTTTTTTCAGGGTTTCACACAATACAATGACAAACATATAAATGTTGAATTCACAAGTATATATAATTGGCATATACATATATATATATATATTGTGAATTCAACAAGAAGTATATATTTGTCAATTATATATATGTGTTAGTTCAATACCATGATAAATATATAAATGTTGAATTCACAAGTATATATTTACCAATTGTGTTTGTGTTAGTTAGGTATAGCTTTTAATATAATATGTAATCCTTGATTTCTAAGTTTTTTTTTATGGATTATGAGAATTTAATAAGGAATTAGATATATTATGGAAGATTTCTTAAGTAAGATATAATCTAGGTTAAAGCCCAAATTTATGTAGAAATTGATTCGAGTCTTCACTTATAAGATCATATAGTGGTTGAGTGGATTGACTTTTAATGGATCCAAGAACTAGATTATAAAAATAAAACTTTCAAGTGTAAAGTTTGTTTCGAGATATGTCATCTAATGTATGTTTAACCATAGTTTTAAGACTCTTGAGGGGAAAATAGGAAGCATAACAAACCTAGAAGCTAGAGTCAACATCAAAGAAAGTCACATGGCTACTCCAAAATAAGTTGCAATTCAATCAAAGATAAAAACATCGACAAAGCTCCCAACCCCTCAGTTTAGGAAAGTTGATGTATATATACATTTTATCTAGACAAAGGACCCAATTCCTCATTTGAAGGTTATTATGATTGAAAACCCCTCACGAAGTATGAAGCAACAACATGAATCAAACAACTCGGACCTATTGGCGCAGAGTTGATCAAATCAGGGTCCTTCTCAGGTTACGAACAAAAGGTACTGAGTAGTCTAGAGCGTTGGAATTTTCATCTTCTTCAGAGAGAACAAGTCTCACCCAAAGCGCAACCAAGACAAGAAGATAGGGAAGGGAAAGGAGAATACTTAGGCATATTTCTAGAATCATTAAGATTCTCCAGAGTCTTGTGCAAGAAGAACTAACCATAGAATAGATTTGAACTCATTCATAACTAGTAATAAAGACAACAAAGTTGCGACAACATTTGCAAACAGTTATTGCATATTGAACTTATCAGACATGAAGAAGTAAAGTAAAGAGACAATTCATAACCATAGACAGATAATTACACAATATATTTCAAAATTTCAGGTCCTTTCATATATATATTATCATCAAAAGAGATTCTCCTGGATCTGATCAAGTATCTTCTTGTTGGATCTGATCAATTTTTTCCTGTTGCTCCAACGGATCCATGGTGACAACAAATTCTTCGTTGAGCAATTGTATCTTTGTGCACACATCCTCCAGATTTTGGTTCTGACTTGCAATGATACCCATCCAATCTCTAGCTTCGCGAAAGATCCTTGTGCATCTTGCTATGCATTTGTGCAATGCTTCTCTACTATAATTTCCTTCAAGAACTACTTTATCCATCTGCTCTTGAAGCTTCTTAGGTTGTTGTTCTACTTTGTGTTGACTCTCCCACAGTTGTGCTTCAAGGTTCTCTACATGAATGGCCAACTGAGACCATGCTCCCTGGAGTAGCTCAATCTGATGCTTAGGCTCTCCAGCGGCACTGGATTCCGACATTTGTGGCACTACCTTCCTTATCTTTGGCTAGGGTTCGACAAACTTCTCCTGGACTCTTTCCAATTTCTGCTCTGCATGTACCTTGGCATATTCCTCTTGTGTCTTGCATGCTTGGGCGAGGAGTACTTCCTCCCTTGCAAACTTTGTGTCCCTTTCAACATGCTAGAGTCTCTCCTCCAGTTGATTAGTTGAGGCTCTAATCATTCCTACTAGCTATGATGACGACCACTATGTGAGGTCAGTAGAATAGGTGGTGGCCTCCTTGGGCACTTAGACTTGCAATGGGAGTCCACTGGCCGTGGAATGATCTAAAGGTGTCTCCACCTCTTCCTCTCCTGTAGATGGACCTTGCACAAGTCTCATCCTCAATGCTAATGGAAGGAAGAATAACACTTTTGTTCTTTCCAGGCAGAGTTGCATCAGTGTTGCACATTGTTGTGGGTTCTAGAGTGCTAGATCCATTTGTTCCTGCAATGAAGTTGCACTCTATCTCGATGCCGTGTCAGGTTCCTTATGAACCTTTGGTACGTCTACCTCTTTGTGGACCTCGACTTCTAGGGTTGCACTCCTTTGGATAGCACCCTCAACCTTGGTCATTGAGGGAGTGTGCTAAGGACTTGGGGATTGCATTCTTGGTACAGTTTGCATCTCCATTGAAGGAAGAGTGTCTTGAATTGGTACAAAAGGGACAATCTATTGGCTCCATACTTCAGGGTTTGGACCAATGAGTTATGGTATCTACTCGGGTAGCTAAGGGGGTCCAACTGCATGGGCTCTGGTTCAGTGGTTTGGAATGGGATGGTGATTTCTCAAAGTGGCGACTGGGGTTGTGGGGGTGATGGAGGTTGTTTAGTAACGATGGTGGTGGATGGAGTGGTTTCGGGCTCAGGGTCATCCTGGATATCAATAATTTGGGCCACTTGAGTTGCTAATCGAGTATGAGGAATGGTTGATGATATCGACTGAGGTTTTGTAATCTTTACAGGGGAGAGCCTCATCTTGGGTTTCTTGGCCAATGGGTCTCCGATGAAGGAAACACTCAGGATGTCATTTATATCTTTACCTGTCAACATGGCTTGCTATGGAAGCTGTGGGAACATGGAAAATGTTCTTTTCTTATGTTCTAGGTGTTGTGTCTCTTCCTCCTCCTCTGAGTTAGTTTTCACTGGAGCTTCTTTCTTCTGTTCCACCGGGCCTGAGCTCGGTCCTACCCCTGCTTCCTAACCCTTTTTTTCAATAGTTCCGTTGATAGAAGGTGGTGCATCCCCAACTTTCATGGGTTGCATTTCACTCCTGGCCATGACATGACCTCCTTGTCGAAGGCCTCTTTGTCCAAGTAGGATGGAAACATCCAGGAGTGGAAGTATTCTCGCTTGGCATGCCTTGGCCATACAAATGTGTGGCGGTGGTTCATGTTGAATGCAATTTTTCGCATGTTTAGATTGAGAATCTTCTGGGGAATGCACAATCTCTGAGTTGCATCAAGAAATCTGTTATACCATTTTGAAAATGTTGTGTTGTTGAATGCAGTGTTCTCCAAGTCTGACCTTGAGTGCTAAGGCTCGAACATCTTTGCAAGTCAGCCCTTGTCTGCAGGTGATAGTGGTCTTCCTGCAGGTGGTGTCCACTTCAGCATGGTGAATGCAACTAACAAGTACCCATAAGTGAAGGTGTTTTCCTTCTCCTGTGCTTCCTCACATGCGACCAGGATTTCTTCCAGCAAGTAACTTCACCAATTGAACACAACGTCATTGGTGAAAAAATATGCCACTGATAGGAAATCCAATGTACATTCACATTTGTAATATGACCGCATGACCTTGATATAAATTACATAACAAGCGGGCTTGAATGTCTTCGGTAGAATGGGGTCAATCTTGGTTGCACACCCCCCCGCCCCTCCCCCCTTTAAGTATGAAGTCATTCATACAAGTCAGGTTCTTCATTTTTCTTCCTATTCTTACTAGGACCTTGAAATCCTTTGGATACATCCTTGCATTTGATGGATAATCCAACAAGCTGATGGATATCCTCTGCATGAATTGGGTATCTTCTATCCAACCATAGGCTCTTGTCATGTACCTTGTTGATGAGGAACTTGGTACATCTTGCAACCTCACCAGTAGTGCTGAAAATTGACAAATCTTTGAGATTCATAATAATGGAGTTGAAGAGGTTGATGAACTCCAGTTTGGCATGAACTGCATTCCTACCAACTCATCTGGAGTGACAATCAGGAATACATTGATGTTCAACTGTGGGAACATGACCTGGTCTGTGAGGTCGAGGTCAAGGAGTTTGACTTTCTCTACCTTTCCTTTGAGATTGCCCATGATCTCGACCTGAGGATCACATGGATTGTCCAACACTGCATCTTTAGAAACTACACTCATGCTTCTTGTAGCTCTCGCCATAGTGACTCTGGACTATCAAAAGACTTCAACTGGCTAACTAGGATTGGAGATCGCGACTGAGATCCGGGGGATGGCACAGGGTTGAGCACAATTCAGAATTCGCAAGGAGCTAAGTTCTCTCTGGGAAACAATACATCTTACACCGAGTTCACACAACCTTATACTCGGGTTAAGATGGAAATTTCTGTAATAACTGCTAAGGCTAATCATCATTAACCCTATAGATGCAACTTGGAGCTGAGTTTTCCAACAAGACCGGTTAACGGGGTAAATCTATTGGGTGATCCTGGCATTTAGTGAGCAAGTTGGTCATGGACATGGCCGACTTTAGACCTTACCATTTAACAGATGAGAATCTTGGCACAAACACTGATGGCATATTTGTGTATCACGGATTTATGATTTAGCAGAGTTCAGACGAGTTACAGTAGCGGTCATAAAGGCTATGACTGGACTGGTTTCGTGTGGCACATGGAATAGGATTGCGTCCCTATTCACTCTCCCTCCGACCACAAAGGTGTCCCTGTCACATTAATGATTGTCATTAATAGATTTTTGGCTCTTATGATTCTACATTGTTGAGTAAACAGTTCTGCACCAAAACAACAATGAGTCCAAAAATGAAATACATGTCGTGGTGCAACAATGCACACTTTGACTTTATTAACTAAATTCACAAAAATTGCAAAAAAAAAATCAAATCTAGCTACTATACATGCTCCTTTGGACTAGAGCAACAATCCTTTAGCTTAGTTCTGAGACATATAGGGTTTCAGGTGAGTGCCATTCACTCATCCTGGTCAAAGTATACCATCCAATTGCACAATTATGACTGCTCTATAAGGTTGGATCTTCGCAACTATAAATGGTCCCAACCAATTCATGCGAAACTTGACGAGATGTTTCTGGTATCGACTCTCATAAAGTAGGACCTTATCTCCTTGCGAAAATGTTTTAGTCTTAATGTGTCTATCATGCCAAGCTTTCTGCCTTGCTTTCTCAACTGATTGATGAAAGTCTGCTAAAAACTTGGTCTCATCAAGTTATTACAACTCCGTAACCCTTTGTGTGAATGATTTTTCCTATGACATGTGTGTAATCTGTGCAATGTATCGACTCGAGGTAATGAATTCTATAGGTACCACAACCTCTTTCCCATAGACTAGCTAAAATGGAGTATACTTGTGGAGTTTCTTTGTGGTTGTTCTGTAAGCCCATAAAATTGTTGGGACTCTGTCATCCTAGTATTCATTGTTTTCACAACAAACCTTCATTAAACCTCTCTCCAGAATCTTGTTAAACACCTCTACTATGCCATTGTCTTGTGGGTTGTAGGGGATACTTTTATGATGTTGAATTAATAACTCTGTTGTAAGCTTCACTATTGTACTATTGATAAACTGACCACCTTGATAATTGGTCAGACTCCTAGGACATCCAAACCAAGTGACAATACTTTCAAAAATAAACCTGGAAGTAGTATCATTCGAGCAATCCTAGACATTTGTTTCCTCAGCCCACCGTGTAAGGTAATAAGTTTTGGTAATAATATACCTAGACTTTGAATTCTTAGTTCTGGGGTTGATTGGACCAATGAAGTCAACCTCCCATTTCTCAAATGCTTGCAGAGCTTGAATTGATTGAAGAATCGATTCATCTCATCGTGATGGCTTGCCTACTCTTCGACAGACATCGCAAGATATAGCATATGCTTTTTCATCCTTCAAGAGTGTGGCCCACCATAATCTAGCTTAGAGGACCTTATGCGCAGTGGCCTTCCCTCCAACATGGCCTCCCGCAACTCCATTGTGGCACTCCCATTGTATGTCTTGTCTTTCGTGATGTAAGAAACACCTCCTGAGGATACTATCTAGGCCCAACTTATACAATTGTCCCACAATCAATTGATAGTCCTCTTCTCTAACCACTGTATGACATTTCTGAGTTGTGGAGTACGTTTCTGGGTAGGACCATTTCTTAAGAAGACTATTATGTCTTCCAGGTATTTTGGTATGGCCTCAACCCAGAACAGGTTTGCATCAAGGAGATGATCATCGACTTCTCCACCACTTTCTCTTGATTCTAGTATGGACAAGTGATCAGGGCCCACATTGCATCTTCTAGGTTTAATGATCACCTCGAATGAAAATTCCTGAAACAATAACAACCATTGACAAATTCTCCCTTCCAAAACAGGCTTGTTAACTATATATTTTAATGCAGAATGATCAGTAAAGAACTTAAAATGAGAACCTAACAAATATTTTCTAAACTTCTGTAGAACATAAATCATAGCTAAGCCCTCCCTTTCTGTGGTTGTATAGTTGTGCTCATCTTGCGACAACTTCCTTCTAGAAAAATAGATAGGATGATCTATGGCTCCATCTCTTGGTTGCGCTAATGTGGCTCCCAGGGAAATACTTGATGTGTCTACGTGCACATGGAATTCGTTTTCCCAGTTTGGAAATATCATAATAGGTGTTGTGTTGATATTTTCCTTCAGGATGTCGAACTCTTTATCAAACTCTGGTGTCCACTGGACCACTTCTGAATTATTTAATATATTTTCCATGGGTGCATTAATGTTTGCATACCTTCTGATAAACCTGCGATTGTACCCTGTGTGCCCTAGCGTGGAGTGCAATTGCTTAGCGCTCATAGGTGGTGGCATGTTTACAATAACCACAAATTTGGCTAGGTCTACCAGTACTCCTTCTCAACATACTATGTGGCCTAACAAATTTCCATGTGGCACACAAAAGATACACTTTCTGAGGTTCAAAGATATCTGCAATTCCCTACATCTATCAAACATCATACGTAGTAGCGTTACATGTTCCTTGAGCATACTGTATATTGTCCAATCGTCCATATAAAATTCTATAAACTTGTGAATAAATTCTCAAAAAGTTGCTATTAAAATCTGGGAAAAAAATGCAGGGGCATTCTTTAGGACGAAGGTCATCACATTGTATGAAAATGACCCCTATTCTATTATGAATGTGGTCTTCTTTTTTTCTTCTTCAACAATCCTCATTTGGTGATACCCCAAAAATCCATTTGTAAATGAGTAAGATTCTTTTCCTGCAACTTGTTCTAGCACTTCATTAGTAAAAGGTGTTGGGAAAGGGTCATGCACACAGGTAGAGTTAAGGCTTATGTAGTCTACACATACCCTAATATCCTTTGTACCTTTCCTGATCTGGATGACTATTCGGCTAACCCATTCTTCTTCTTCCACTGGAAAAATAAGTACATCCTCAAGTATCTTGTCTATTTCACTCTTACCCTTCTCTTTCACTCCGGGATGAAGGTGATATGGTCTATGCCTTACAATCTTTGATCCTAGTTTTAGTTCAATTTTCATCTCTCCCATAGCTCCTTTAATCCCTTTTAGCTCTAAGAATGTCTTTGGGAATAAGTCCTCATACTCCTGCAACAGACTATGTATTTCTTGGGTGTTTTTCTCATCCCAATAATCTCCTACCAAAGCTATCTTAGGTTGCTTTGTAGTTCCTATATTGACTTTTCGCAACTTCAATGGATAATTATAAGAACTATCAGTCTTGTTGGGTATGGTGTTGTGAATTTCTCTACTTCCTTTTGTTTCCTTAATGGCTAAGTTTCTCAACTCTTCTAAATCATCCAGGTTTTCCAAACCCTTCTCAATATTATAGCATTCTATAGGTGTCTTGTCTGTGTCTAGTTGAAGGTTATACTGAAGTGCCTGGATATGCTTTGCACATACCACTAGGTCTAATTTTCATTCACCAACATTGGTAAAAATGAATTCTTTAATTATTTTAAGGATTGTCTTCAACTCAGGGTACTTGTAAACGGGAAGTCCTTGCAAAATTGATCTGCCAACGTTTTCCATTCGTTGGTTTGTCTTCTAGTTTCTTCATGCATGTACCAAGATTTTGGAATCATACCTAGCGAATGAGGAAGTACTTGAACCCACAAGTGAGACGGTATTTCTACAACTTTCCACTGTCTCACACACTGTTCAATATGTGCTTTAGGATCCGACTGTCCATTGAACAATTGCGCAACTTGGAAATCTGTTCGCACCTTTGATTCTAGGTGCTCCTTATCTTGAAATCTATATCAGATAGCTTGTTTCACATCCTCCTAGTTCTTGATCAAGTCTTTGTGACTAGTGAACCATCTAGCAGGGGTGTCTTGGAGGGCTAAGTCTAGAACTGAAATCGTTTGATCCTCTACTATCTTTTCTTCCATGTTGACCATAAAACTGTCAAATTTTGAGATAACATCGTATATCGGGCTTTCTCTGACTTCGTTTCCAACCCATCTAGTTGCTCTGATAGTTTCACATCTTCTTGAAAATATTCCATATGAACCTTGTTGCCAACTGTCAAATGCTAGTTTTGATTCTTCATTCATCGATTGTATGCTCCTCCAACTTACTGATCCATCAATAGTAGGATTTATGTATTCTTCTCTTGTTCCTATTGTTACAATGTATAACTGATCCAAATATTCTCCTTCCATATTGTTTTCCACTATCTCCGTGTATTGAGGGCCTACATACGGATCCAAGGGTTGAACTACTTTTATTTCGTCTACCTCAATTGTCATAGTGTCTCTCTTTAGGTCAATCACCGCATAGTTATCGTAATCCCAATCGATACCAAGTAGTGCAGGATAAGGATCCTTATCCCCCATGATTTAGATCACCTCAAAATCATCTACAGTCTTCACTCCCACTATATCTATTTCCACATTCTCCAGTCTTCCTATTGGAAATATACAATATTGATTGGTCATTCTTAACTGGATTGGGGAATATGTCAACTGGGGCTTCCCTAAAGCTTCCCAAGTTTTTTGAGGGAGTATGTTGACATCAGATCATAGATCTAACATAACATCCTTAATCTCAAACTCATCTAGCTGGGATGCTAATCTAAACTCCTTCCCAATCCATATTTTCCTTATTTGCACTCTCTGAGTATTCTTCTCAGGAAGACTAATCCTTATTCTAGTTTCTGGAGACTCTTCAGTTCTTAGGACTAGGTACAGGGCATTACACAACTTTTCTGTCAACTGGTCATTCCCAAGAATATAAGAAAATAACTAAAACCAAAGGTAAACTACATTTTGTGACTGCTAAGGTTGTATCGTCAGGACTACGAGGTTCTAGGGTGTAAGGGGTGAAGCAGGGACTTGCGCGATTTTAGGAAAAATGATAGGCTGAGGGGGTTTTTCTTCCATATCAGGGCCAAGGATACTTTGGAATACTTCTATTGCATTTTTAAAGAATAGCTTCTATTTTAGGGGATCACACATGTCCTCCTTAGGTGTTTCTTTATGGATCTGAGGCAAATTATCAACATTTGCACTAGTCTTTTCTCCTCCTTGAGTAACTATATTAAGGTTGGGTAGATTTCCTTTAATGACTCTCTTTATCTCTTATCTTATGAGATTAGTTCCTTGTTGGCTTACCCGATCTTCCCATTTCTAAATTAGCTCTGGGAAATATTTGGTTGCATGGCCATTGGTTTTGCAGTGAGAGCACCATGGCTGCCTTGGGTGAGGACAATCTATAGCCATGTGGCCTTGCTCGTCACAGTTATAGAATATACTTGGTCCTCTTCCCTCGGTTCTTCCTCCTTTCAATTCTCCTCCAACTCCACCTCCTCGACCTCTTCCTGGTCTCTGAGGGGTTTCATTCACCAAGAATGATGTCTGATCCAATCTGCATGCAAGTGCAACCAACACTCTACATTGATTTGTATCATGTGTGGTAGATTTACAAAACTCACAATGCACAATATTTAGTATTGTTGAATACTTCTGAATAATGGGGCACTGTCTTGTCCCATGCCCATGGATTTGACAAATATTGCAATACTCAATTGACAATAATGCTTGATTACCTAGAAAAGAATAATACAGGGTTGGGGCATGGAATGGTAAATTCGTGGATACTTGCGCAACTCCTCCTATGGGTCTTGGTGAGGGTCCCAATAGATTCTGAGGAGGTCCCATTCCCCTCGTTCAAGGACATTCGTTTAACATATGTGCTTCTGTGTAGCATCTTTACACCAGAGTTGCGATCATCTTGGTCTGGGTATCATCAATTCTTGAATCTTCTCTGTAAGCACCGATATTTTTCCTTGTAGTTGCGCCAAATTTACATTTGTTGGGGGTATGGTCACTCTCAAGCTCCCTAGATATCCTGCAATGGCTTCAATATTCATTGATTGTTCCAAGGCATCTATTAAAGTGGCTATTTGTTGTTGCATTAACAAAATTCGTGTCATAGGTAGCAATCCCTAGATATACCATTCTCTTTGATGTTCCTCATGAATTGGATTTTCTAACCTCCCTATAACATATTTAAACTTTTGGCTATATTTCTAGGCCAATTCACCTTCCCTTTGCTAAATTTTGTTCAATGCAGATAGAGCTTGTTGTTCTGACTAAGGTAGCTTAAACTCCACTATGAATTTTGTCCATACTTGGTCAAGTGTGAACGCTTGTCCTTGCACTCCTAGTACTCCTAGATCAATAGAATTCATGTACCATTTGAGAGTATGACCTCTCAAGATAGTCTGGAACTCAACCAATTTATTTGCATCTAGCGTCCCTCTTGACCTCCAGATAGCTTCACATATGAACCAATTTTTCTCAACATCCTTGTCTCCCTTACCTCAAAATTTTGGATATCAAGCAATTGAATCTCTCTCATTACCAACCATTGTTGATCTTACTACTCCTACCAATATAAAACCTAACGGTCTTGGTTGTGATCTACTAGGGGATCCCAATATCCTCCCAATATTCGTTCTTCCTGGTTGTGACTGACTAACTAACTGTAATGGAACATGAATAGCATAAGAAGGTAGTATATAATTTACCACTTGTATAGAAGACACTTGGGGTAAGGGTGATTTGGTGTTGGTGCCACTGACTTCGGGGCAGGTTTCTTTGATATGGAGGGTCTTGTTCTCATCCTCTAGAGTAGTCTCTTCAACCAGATTCCCAATATTTCCTGGCATTGAGGCTGAATCTTCTCTTTCTTGTTCAATATCCATGTAGGCTTCCTTTTCCCAGACTTCTACACCTTCTTTTTCTTGTCCACCCTCTCAGGGACTTCTTTCTCTCCGTGCTTCTCTCTCATTTAGTCTTTGACTGGCCAGTCTATCCTATCTTCTCATATTTCACAACTCTTCCATCTGTCCTTCCTCGATTTCTCCTGGTATGACTTCTTTCTGCAACTTCTCAGACTATTTCATTGCTTTCTTTATCTTACCACACCACCACTTCTCAACTATGGCGGCTCTTTTCAAGGCTCTCTCATCCCTTGAGTCCATTTCTTGTTGCTCCCCCATTTTCCAAATAACCCTCTACCCTCTCTTAGGCCATGATTCCACCCCCAAAATCACCCCACCCCAAGCGAGGGTGTTTAAGCTTCCATCTCATTCGGGGACATAGTCAACATCCCCTCCTCCATCAAGAAAACCTTAATCCACATGGGGGATTTCTCTCAACAGTCTTCCCCTTTTGTCTTTCTTGAAATATTCTTCTACCCATGAAAAAGATTGGTGATTCTCAGCTGCAAACTCGATAATGTATCCTTCTATTGTCATACTGACCCAAAAATCGATCACTCACGTTACCTGACAATCCAACCAACGAAGCACTGCAATATTTTTGGTATCCCAAGCATAGGTCCTCTTGACTTGTTCTTGGAATTCCATAGCTTCTTAGAGCCTATCTATCCAATGGAAAAGTTCTTCCGGAAATTTAACCCAGAATATCTCGTTTAGGTCACTCTATATTTCTAAGTAAAAGACAACCTCCCATGTATCTTTCACAGATTTTCTTTGTAGCTCCTCTTCTTTCCATATGAAGGCATCGTATTTTGTCTCCCACCACTGGTGAATATCATATTGATGAATCCATGAAAGCATTCTCCCTAGAGGTTCCCTTTTAATGCAAGTCCTGACAACAAAAGCATTTTGTTGGCGTGGAGTTGATCAGACCAAGGTCCTTCTCTAGTTACCAACAAAAGGTACCGAGTATTCTAGAGAGCTGGCATTTTCATCTTCTCTGGAGAGAATAAGTCTCACCCAAAGTGCAACCAAGACAAGAAGATAGGGAAGGGAAAGGATAATACTTAGGAAGATTTCCAGAATCTTCAAGATTCTCCATAGTCTTGCGCAAGAATAACTAACCATAGAACATATATGAACTCATTCATAACTAGTAATAAAGACAACAAAGTTGCGACATTATTTGCAAACAATTATTGCGTATTGAACTTGTCAGACACGAAGACGTAAAGTAAAGAGACAATTCATAACCATAGATAGAGAATTACACAGTATATTTGAAAACTTCAGGTACTTCCATATATATATTATCATCAAAAGAGATTCTCAGATACAATCTAACAGATACAAGTCATTACTCTGTTACAACCTTTCTGTTTTCAAACTCATTCCTCAAATCTCTATCTACCCTTTTGCCAAATGGATACGAATTACAATCATAAAATCTACAAGAAGTAATTGATAATTATGTCTATGTCTGTCTAATGAAACTAGACCATCTATACCATCTATAACATCTATACCATCTAACCCCTTTTCCAGCTTATACATCTCATATATATAAGCTAATTGGGATTTTATGGCTTTAGACTTCACATGCTTTCTTGTTCTTGTTCTGTTGTAACTTTTTTTTTCTTTACTAGTGTTGAGTTGCCCTTATTCACAACCATTTTTTGTTTCTTTGCTTGCTCCACTGTCCAGTTCCTTTGTGGCTTGCACAACTTGTGTTTGACCAAAATTGGGACTGTATACTTCCTTGCGCAACTTCTAACCAAAAACGAAGGGCCCAACAGGACATAGAGTGAAAACTAGTCTTTTTGTCCACATCTTGTCCACATCAAAGGAAGCATGACATATAATTTTATTAGAGCCTCCACTTTCCTAAAACCTATCAGAAGAGTGAAAAGAAACCAAAAAGAAAAGAGGAAAAGAGATAATCCTACTTAAAGAAGAAAAAATAAAAGTATGTCTTCAAAAATGATAAAAAAATAGATTGCTATGTAACTTTGACTGATTCTAAGTTACAATTAACCATTCCAAATCAAATAAAAGGTTTAAAAATGCATATTAAACCTTAAAATAGATAATTTGACATTGAATTGTAGTCCATCCACACTAAGGAGGCAAAGACTAATATGAACATAGACATGGGTGGAAATGGTCCATTCAATTGAGGAAGGTGGTCCATCCACCCTGTCACCCCCCCCAACCTAGGGGTAACTAAGGAGATCATGTCTCAAGGCCCACATGTAGCATACATGGAATTCCAAGAGTCATATTGACTAACAGAGCCCACATTTGGTAGATAGAGCCCCTCCTTACAACACCACTCATCAACAACTACATAGAAACATATACCATGTCTATTTGGCTCCCAGAGGACGACATGTCTTACTTTATGAGGTAACAATTCTACTCTCATGGTAAGTGTCACTTTAATATTTGAATCATTTGAGCATGTTAAAGAGTGCTTTCTTGATTATGGAACATTTGCTTGAAAATTATACCTTTGACCTAATTTCACCTTGGTGGTTGACATGGTATCTTAGTAAGTTGGTCACCCTCAAGAAAAGGGTTTCTATTGGGGCTTCCTTGAAGGGTCATCGTACCATTCCTCACTCATACTTACCACTTTACACACTACTTCCCCTCCGTTTCATCATCTTTTGGGTTTTCAAGTGCATTAACCCCAAGAAGGGCTTGTACCTCATTTCATGGGAATAAGGGGATAAAGGCCCAAAGGTGTTGTAGCTCAAATCATACATAAATTCTCTTCCTAAAGTCCTAAGATCCATGAAATGCTTCTTTGAATGAATAGAATACCTTCAAATAAAAAAAATGAATAAATGATGTTCCACTTGATGAGGGAATGCATTGTGGTGTTCTTTAATTTCCAGTGAATATGGAACTCAATGTGTTCTAACTTCAAGTGGCATTGTGATGCTCTTTTTCTTTCCATTGACCATAGCACTCAATGTTTGGACTTAGTAAAAAGGAAAATAAAGGGCTTGGAAAAACAATTCATTACAAACAAAGGGAAACTCAAGCATGTAGCACACCCTCCACAAAGGCACCCATAAATGAGACAATATGAACCCTTGATATGTCAAGAACCTATTGAGCACTCAACACACCCTAAAAGCCTTATGAAATTTTATCTCTTTTTGGGTACCACTTGTTTTCTTCACTGTTTGAATCAATTTCACTTTGGGAAATGGTTTGTCTTTGTTTTGTTTTCATGACTCTTATCATCAAGTCAAGTTTGTTGAACTTGTGAAAACTTATGTCTAAAAGAACTTAACACCCGAATTAAGAATCAACAACTAACACTGCACCTAACACGCTCAGGTTTGGCGTCAGGAAAATTCAAGCAAGTAAAGGGATCACATAGTTACAACATTCGTTGAGCCCTGATCCCCATCGACATCGATAGAGGGTGGAGTTGGTTTGCGAAAATTATTCGCACAAAGTTTCAAGAGATAGACGATCCCCTTTGGCACCAGAAAAATATGGGAAAGATAGATGTTAACAAAGGATGTAAAGAAATCATCGATAGTCGATGACCGATGCGCTTTATCTGGATCGGGGAAATCTAGAAAGGTTAAAAAAATAATTTTGTCTGCGACAAACATATCGCTGATCAACGGTCACCGATGCATTTTCAACATCGAGTCTTCTTCAAGAGAGTTGATCCGAGAGGAGTTGGTTAGGTTTATTTTCGATCGCCGATCCTTGATACCTTTCAGTGTCAGCAAGATAGGATTGGGTTTTAGAATGTATATCTTAAAGAAAATCCAAATTTCGATTAACACAAGAAAATGAAGTCACTGGTCTCAAATGCCACGTGTCTTTATCATGTAAAGGGGTTGTGCAACCTAGTTTTACCCCAAGTCATGTTAAGGTTCCCTAGGTCCTAGTCAAGCCTCCTAGTCAGCTCTGTAAGGCAAGATCGATCGACATTAGAGATTTTGCAAGAAGATATCAACGAAAAGTGTTTGAAGCACAATTCCGATCCCCGACCCACCAACTAGACTAGCAAAAGGATGGGATGTTTGTGGCATAATATACAATCGGATTTGGACATTTAATAGAACAGTTAATGTTTGATCCTGCATTTCTTGCTACCTAGTGCGTCGATTAAACAACAACAATAAGAAATAACCAATAGCTGATGATCGATACAATTTATCGGGATCAGGAAAATATAGAAATGTTAAAACAATTGTTTTGTCTGCAACAAACATATCATCGATTGTTGATCCCCGATGCGTTTTTAGCATCAGGAATTCTTCGAGAGTGTCGATCCGAGAGAACTTGGGTAGGTTTATCGTCAATCGCTGATCCTTGATACCTTTCAGCGTCAGCAAGATAGGATTGGATTTTAGAATGTATAGCTTAAAGAAAATCCTGATTCCGATTAACACGAGAGAATGGAGTCACTGGTCTCGAATGCCACATGTCTTTATCACGTACGGGGGTTGTACGGCCTAGTTTCTCCCTGATTCATGTTAAGGTTCCCTGGGTCCTAGTAACGCCTCCTAGTGATCTCTTCCACATCATCTCTATACAGCAAGATCGATCGGCGTCAGAGATTTTGCAAGAATATATCAATGAAAAGTGTTTGAAGCACAATTCCGACCCCCGACTCACCAACTGGACTAGCCACAGAGATTATCAAAACCACGTTAAACAAGGCGCAAAAGTATGTGTTCAAGTTTGTCAAAATTCGACGGTTGTGATTTATATATGTATCTGATTTTCTTGCATAGTCTCTAAACTATGTTCTAACTGTAGGGAAAATTTCGCTAAGAAAGCCAACCACCAGAAGTTCGTTGAGGAGGCCCACCAAGCAGTGGAAAAAATTGATTACATCGATGCAATTCAAAAGGGCCGAGATGCCGAAGAGCATGACATTCGAGTGCTAAGGGACAACAACATAGATAGGCTAAGGAAATCAACCAAATATTTGGTGAAAATGCCCCAAGAAACACAACGGGAAATTCATGAAAAATGGGTCGATTGTGAAAGAAGTTGGGTTAATATTAATCGGGAGATGAAAGACATCAATCTCCCAGAATTCATCTCACCCGAGGATTTTGTGGACTTGCATGACATAGTAAGAAAACATATAGAACAAGACTTGACATGGACTCCAGAGATAGTAAAGGTGGGGAGCATGGCGCCAGGTCAAGTAAAATAGTTCATGGAGCACACGATAAAGGCTCGAGCAGTATTGCAACAGTTAAGTGTCAAAATTGTTAAGTATTGGGCACGTGCAGTAGAAGTAAAAGAAATCCTTTCAGCCTCGATGGACCAAAACAGATTCCCATATGCCAACACATGCGAGGAACTCTTCTTCAAATGGTCAGAGTATCAAAAGAGTCATCTGCTTCAGTGAAACTATTTGATGACTCTTAGAAGACAGAGAGATGGAAAGTGCCATGTGGTGATGTTTGGTTTCACTTAGATTGCAATTTTGATAGTTATTTTTAGTTATCGTTTCGTTATAAATAAGAGGATCAACCTTTTAGAAAAGGTCAATGGTTTTTCAAAGACCCTCATTTTTGGAATTGTAAGGAACTATTTCCAAACTACCTTAATTGAGAAGTCTTGTTTAGGACCAAAGACAAACTTATGTTTTTCATCAAAGGTGTTATATGATTGGATTGAGGAGGAACTACTTCCAACTTTATTTCATGAATGGATGTTGTAATGAGTAAGAGTTTTTGAATCTATTGATAAATTATCTTTCTTAATATTTCTTGGAGCTCTTGTTCTTAATAATGGAAAGAAAACCGTTGTGTTAATGTCTGATTAATGATTAGAGATAAGGAAACTAATTTTCTTTCCATCATCTTATTGCATGCGTATTTTATTTACGAAAATTGTGTCTCAAGCAATAATTGAAATACCAACAAGTTAATGTATTAGTACTAGGCTTGTAATAGGTGTGAATATCTTTGTTTGCATGCTCGAGGATGAGGGTTATCCAAAACTCAACCTTCTCCAGTAGTTAAGACTCCCTTTCACCAGTTGGTTTATACCAATGCACATCCTTTTATCAGACTCATATAATAAAAGAAAATACAAAAAGAGAACGTTTAAAATGAAGGAGGAAATTTCATAATAAGATATCTTGTCAATCATTATGTAAAGCCCATCAATAAATCGGCCAGATCAAAATATATGGAGAACCATTCCACCATCAAATGATGCAGAGTCTAATTGGGCCTCTATGGTGGTTTTGGTTCCTGTTGTTTAGTTTAAGGGATTTAGGACCCCTCAACAGAATTGGCGCTAGAAGGAGGGCCGATGAATGAATGGCTAACAATATTTATGATATAATATTTCGCATAACCTATAGATTCAAAACAACCCACATGCATGGCTAGTCATTCTCAAGACAACCCAGACAGACTGAGTACTCCCAAAATGAGTAACTCACCCTAGCAAGAGGAAGAACATATATTCCCTGAAATACCTTATGCTCTTCCCCACAATGCATTGAACCAGTTCATAAGAATCACAAGAGCTTATGCCCGACAAATTGGATAACTACCCTTAGCTCTGTTAATTCCTCGTATAAAACAAGTAAGTAGATCAATGGTCGACATCCCCAACCATTTTTTTTTTCATACGGTAGAAGACTTGATAGATTTTTGCCTCACTGATATCGAACATCCCCTTAATATGATCCCCAAAATGCCAGCTGGTAACTACTCTGAGCTCGACGATTTTGAATCTAATGAGGAAGGGTTTAACTTGACTCCCTCAGCCTCAGAATTAGATGACATGGAGGATACCAATTATCATAACGAAGAAATGGGAAACCCACCTCAGAATAATTAAACTTGGTTGGCCAGAGATGTTCTAGAAATCCCTGGATGAGTACATAACCTCCCCCAACATCCAGAAAAGTTACTCCCTAAATTTGACCCTGAAACCTCATGATTTCCTGAGGACCATATCAAAAATTTCATACTATATATTAGACTGATGAATGCCCAACATGAAGACGTAGTATGCAGGTTTTTCCCCTATACCTTTGAGAATTCATCCTCTACGTGGTATTTTAACTTGCTTGTAGGGTCCGTAACTAGTTGGACGAAGTTTCAAAAAGATTTCTTAGAAAAATTTGCAGAAGAAACCACTACAGGAGCTTTGATGGCTGAGTTGTTTGCTGCCACCATGAGTTCAAACGAAAAGGTTAAGGACTTCAATCAACGATTCACCACTATCCTGAAAAAATTCCAACTAGAAGCTAAACCCACTCAGGATTTTCAAATCAAAGTATATGCTAATGCTCTCCCTGCTTCTATTTCCATGTTTGTAAAAAGGGCTACCAAGCATACCCTAGCTTAAAATTTTGAGGAAGCCAAAACAATTGAATTCCAAATGAAGGGATGTAAAGAGGGCCAAGTCTCATTAGTTAAGAAGGAAGTTCAACCTCCACCTAGGAGAGGACTCTTGTTGACCATACCCCTAGGGAAAAAAACAGAACAAGGGCCCGAAAAGGGAAGTGGAGACATAGAGGAACTACAATGGATGATAAAGAAGTTTTCAAATGAAATCATTGACATGAAAAGAAGTACCGACAGTGACAGAAGAAACCCTCTTCTGTCAAGAACTTCTGTTGGAAACCACAGAGAAAATAAGTGGAGAGGAAAAATTTAGCAGTCATGGATAAGCTTATGAGTCTCACTCACAATTATGGACCTTTTACTTTGATGGGTCTAAATCACAAGAAGGGTCAGGAGAGGGGTGTATCCTCATTGATCCGAAGGGGAAATAAAATTTCTTGTCCTGCAGACTAGAATTTGAGTGCACTAATAACACCATCGAGTATGAAGATTTAGTGCAAGGGATAAATAAAGCCATAGAATTAAAATTTAAAGAACTAAAGGTTTTCAGAGACCATGAAATCATCGTTAAGAAAGTAAGGAACACTATACACTACAACTCTCCCCACCTGAGGAATTATCAACAGGAAGTGCATAGGATAATAGAAAATTTTGAAGCCTTCAATGTTACAACGATCCCCGAAACAAAGAATATTCTTGTTGATTCCTTGGCCACTGTTTCCTTGAGGATATCCCCTTTACAAGACTATGAAGCCTCTTGGTTCACTGTGGAACTTATTTACAAACCATCGGTTCCCAACAATATTTCTAATTGGAAGGTCTTTGAAGGGGATGAACAGATCATAAACTTCTTAACTAATCAAGAAAATTTTAAATACCTGGCTATTTTTGATGAAGTATTCCAAGAGAAACTAGTAGAAACTGATCCCCATGAACAAAGAGGTGAAACATATCACTCGAATGACAAACTAAGGTCTCACACGATACCGAAAGGAGTAGCTAATTTGGAGAACCTCTTTGACTTAAAGGAAAGATTTAAAGGGTAAAAAAAAACAAAGACAAGGAGTTCCTATCCCATGTATGAGACTATAAATATAGGAACCCTAGAGAACCCTAAGAATATAACTCTTGGCAAGAGAGTATCTAAAGAAGAAAGGAAATCCCATCTCAAAATTTTCAGAGAATATCACGATGTTTTTGCGTGGTCTTACCGAGATCTGAAGACTTATGACACTCTCATCATTCAACACACAATCCCGTTAAAACCCGAAGTAAAACCATTCCAATAGAAGATTTGGAAGTACCACCCATCTCTCGAACCCCTGATGTGTCAGGAGATAAAGAAATTACTAGATGCTAAAATTATCTTTCAGGTTAGACACTCTGCCTGGGTAGCAAATTTGGTTCCTGTTAGGAAAACATCTAGGGAGATACGCCTATGTGTGTATTCTAGAAACCTCAACAGAGCATCAGAAAAGGACAACTACCCAGTCCCACTGATGGAGCAACTCTTGTAGACCGTGTCTGGTTATGAGATTTTCTCTTTGCTGGATGGTTTTTTAGGTTACAACCAAGTTCTAGTTTCAAAGGAACTACCTTCCTAACCAAGTGGGGAACCTTTTCTTATAAATGAATGCCCTTCGGGTTAATCAATGCAGGGGAAACCTTCCAAAGGGCCATGGACGTATCTTTTTTGGGACTAATCAACAAATGTGCAGTAGTTTATTTGGATGACATGACTGTGTATTCGAAGAATAGAGAAGATCACATCCAACACCTAACCCATATTTTTGAAAGGTGTAGGAAATACGGTATATATTAAACCCTAAGAAAACTATCTTTGGTGTCGAGGAAGGGAAACTACTAGGTCATATTATATCTCAAGAAGGAATTCACATAGACCCAAAATGAATTAAGGCAATATCTCAACTTCCCTTACCCCACAACAAAAGGGCTATGCAATCCTTCTTTGGGAAAATCAATTTTGTGAGGAATTTCACCCCCGATTTCGCTGAAACTATCAAACCCTTAAAAAAAATGATCCGCAAAAAATGTTGAATTTAAGTGGGATGACGAAAGAAAAATTTATTTCAACAATATTAAGACTACAATATCTCAAGCTCTAGTGTTGCGAAGTCCTGACTTTAGCAGATATTTTTTCCTCTATACTTTTCCTTCTGACCAATCGTTAGCTGCAGTATTGACTCAGAAGGATGATGAAAACAATGAGATGATGATCTCATTTATGAGCACTAATCTCCAAGGGGATGAACTAAATTACCCTACTATAGAAAAAAATGCTTATGTGGTGTACATGGCAGTAAAACATTTCAGATCTTACATCCTAAAAAACCACACCAAAGTCATTGTGCCTCATCCTGCAGTCGATCCCTATTCACTCAACAAGAGATGGGGAAAAGAAGAGGAAACTGGATGGCAGTTGTCCAAGAATTTGATCTAGATATAAACCCTTCCAAACTGGTTAAGGGACAAGGATTATGTAAACTGGATGTTGAAGCCCAAGACCAAGTAAATGAAGACACCGGGTGGGAGAAAGAATTGGCGTTATGGTGTAGTGAAGTTTATATGTTCCCCCAGAGTAGGAGTCTTGGTATGGAAAACTAACTAATATCCTACATCATGGGACTTTCCCAGAAAACGTAAACCCTAAGGAAAGGATATCTATCAGACTAAAATCAATACAATATCGCCTCATAAATTTGGTTCTCTTCCGTGTGAATTATGATGGGGTGCTTTTAAGATGTCTCGAATGTGAATACACAGACAAGGTTCTGAAGGAGGTCCATGATGGTTCTATAGGTGGACACTTTGTAGGGAATACCACTGCTCACAAGATACTTAGAGCTGGGTATTATTGGCCTACTTTGTTTAGAGATGCTCACACATACGCTAGAAACTGTAAAGCTTGTCAAATGAGCGCAGGGAGGGAAAAGAGAGTAGTTGTCCCACTCCAACATGTGGCCATCTCCATACCATTCGAGAAATGGGGGTTAGATGTCATAGGAGAAATTACATGGAGTTCTTCAAAACAACATAGATACATACTAAATGCTATGGAATATTTCATGAAATGGGCAGAGGGAATCCCTCTGACTCATGTAAACGAAAAGGTGGTAATCTAATTCATAGAACAATAATTGATCACAGGGTTCAATATGCCTTCCATTATTATTTTTGATAATGACGCTTACTTTTCTTCCACCCTATTAACACAGTTTTCTCTAGAAAAAGGAATCATAATCAAATACTCTGCAAACTACTATCAATAGGGGAATGGAGTGGTTGAATCAACCAATAAGAACCTAGTGAGGATATTGAAGAAAGAAATTGCAGACAATTAGAGGAATTGACATAGTTCACTTCATAATTCCTTATGGTCCGATAGAGTAACACCCAATGAATCTATAGGGAACTCCCCATAATTTCTGGTATATGGACAAGAAGCTATTCTCCCGAATGGTCTATACCTTCCATCTATTCATCTTGCTCAAGGATCTAGAGGACAACCCTCAACGGTTATTTAGAAAAGGATTGATACCCTCCTCATGCTGGAAGAAGAAAGAGAGAAAGAAAAATAAAATTTCGTTGCTCATCAATGGATAGTTAAAAGGGGGTTTGACAAGCACAAGGCCAAAGAGAAGAATTTTGAAGTAGGAGACTTAGTCCTGAAATGGGATAGGGAAAATGAAACAAAGGGAAAACATTCAAAGTTTCAGAATCTATGGATCAAACCTTTGACGCCCTCCCAGTGAATGGCCAAGCCCTAAAACAATATTTTTGTTAAAAATAAATAAATGTGTGTGTTTTCATGTTATTTTGTTTTGTAGGTGTTAGGAAGTCTGATTTTAGAGTCCTGTATTTTTGTTTTCTTTTGTGAAGTATTTTTTTGCAATAAATTTTTATTCCGCAAGGCATTGGTTCACCTTAATAAATACGATGTAGAAAACTTTTTTCCTGACTCATGCTTACATACAACACATGAAACACTAGGTGAATTGTTGTTGTCTTAAAGGAGTTATGTATCTAACCTTTGCAAATAAACAACCTTGGCCAGTGATGAAGTGTTCGCCTAGTGGTCTGGTAAAACCAAATGGAAATATGGTAAGATGGAAAGGGCCACATGTACCTAAAGACATAGCTTCTTTTTTTTTCACTTTAACCATCTAATCTTACAAATAACAGACATCTTCCTCTCCCACTCGCTCAGGGAATCTATGCCAAAATTAAATCAATTATATCAAATGAGCATGAGGTAGGAGATGGTATGTAGATAACTCCACTATGGCTATGGATGATCGATGGTAGAAAATCAAGGTTTGTGACGTCGGGGTGACTCCGTCGGGGCTATGGATGCTCGTTGGTAGTGGAGCAACACCACATCAAGTGAATGATGATAACTAAAGCTCCTGGTGCCAATGAATGCTTTACTCGACTCTTGTCAAAAAAGGGACGTGGGTCATGGATAAAGGGAACGAAGGTGGAATAAAGGTTGAAACCCCAGAGGCAGGCCCAAATTCAACAACCAGGGGAATTTCAAATGCAAGGATAGAAGAGACTTTGATAAAAAAACAAAACTAGTTGAGTTCTTAACCAGTTTCTACATCAGGTAAGCCCGGGGAAGTAACCGAGGTTCTGATTTCGCCCAGTAAGTCGCCATTTGTTGAACACTCAACACACCCTAAAATCCTTATGAAATTTTATCACTTTTTGGGTACCACTTGTTTTCTTCACAGTCTGAATCGATTTCACTTTGGGAAATGGTTTATCTTTGTTTTTTTTTCATGACTCTTATCATCAAGTCAGGTTTGTTGAACTTGTGAAACCTCATGTCTAAAAGAAATTAACACCCGAATTAAGAATCAATAGCTAACACTGCACCTAACGCGCTCAGGTTCAGAGTCGAGAAAATTCAAGAAAGTAAAGGGATGACACAGTTACAACAGTCGCCGAGCAGTTACAACAGTCGCCGAGCACCAATCCCCATCAACATTGACAGAAGGTGGAGTTGGTTTGCGTAAGTTATTCGCATGAAGTTTCAAGAGATAGCTGATCCCCTTCGGCACCAACAAAATATGGGAAAGATAGACGTTAACAAAGGATGTAAAGAAATCGACGATAGCCTATGATCGATGCGCTTTATCAGGATTGGGGAAATCTAGAAAGGTTAAAACAGTCATTTTTCTGCGACAAACGTATCGTCGATTGCCAATCCCTGACGCGTTTTCGACATCGAGACTTCTTCGAGAGAGTCGATCTGAGATAAATTGGGTAGGTTTATCGCCAATCGTCGATCTTTTATACATTTCAGCATCGACAATATATGATTGGGTTTTAAAATGTATATCTTAAAGAAAATCCCAATTCCAATTAACACGAGGAAATGTAGTCACCGGTCTCGAATGCCACATGTCTTTATCGCGTAAGGGGGTTGTACGACCTAGTTTTTCCCCGAGTCATGTTAAGGTTCCCTCAGTCTTAGTCACGCCTCCTAGTCATCTCTGCCATGTCAGCTCTATATGACAAGATCGATCGACTTCAGAGCTTTTGCAAGAAGATATCAACGAAAAGTGTTTGAAGCACAATTTCGACCCCCGACCCACCAACTGGACTAGAAAAATGATGGGATGTTTGTGGCATAAGATACGATCAGATTTGGACATTTAATAGACCAATTAATGTTTGATCCCGAATTTTTTTCTACCTCATGCGTCGATTAAGCAATAACAATAATAAATAACTAATAGTCAATGACCGATGTGCTTTATCGGGATCGAGGAAACCTAGAAATGTTAAAACAATCGTTTTGTCTGCGAAAAACATATCGCCATTCACCGATCCGCGATGTGTTTTTGACATCAGGAATTCTTTGAGAGAGTCAATCCGAGAGCACTTGGATAGGTTTATCACCGATCGTCAATCCTTGATACCTTTCAGTGTCAGCAAGATAGGATTGGGTTTTAGAACGTATAGCTTAAAGAAAATCATGATTCCAATTAACAGGAGCAAATGTAGTCACTGGTATCGAATGTCATGTGTCTTTATCATGTAAGGGGTTTGTATGACCTAGTTTCTCCCCGAGTCATGTTAAGGTTCCCTGGGTCCTAGTCACGCCTCCTAGTCAAGTTTTCCACGTCAATTCTATACGTAAATATCGATCGACGTCGGAGCTTCTGCAAGAAGATATCAACAAAAAGTGTTTGAAGCAAAATTCTGACCCCTGACCCACCAACTGAACTAGCCGCAGAGATTATCAAAACCAAGTTAAACAAGCACAACAGTATGTGTTCAAGTTTTTCCAAATTCGGCGGTTGTGATTTAGATATGCATCCGATTTTATTTCACATTCTTTAAACTATGTTCTAACTACAGGTAAAATGTCACTGAGAAATCCAACCACCAGACGTTCGTCGAGAAGGCCCACCAAAGATGTGGAAATAATTGATTACATTAGCGCAGTTCAAAAGGGATGAGATGCCAAATAGCATGACATTTGAGTGCTGAGGGAAAACAACATAGATCAGATAAGGAAAGCAGTCGAATACTGGGTGAAAATGGCCCAGGAACCTCAATGGGAAATTCAGGAAAAATGGAATGATTGCGAAAGAAGTTGGGTCAAGATTAATCGGGAGATGAAAGACATTGACCTCCCAGAATTTGGCTCACCCGAGGATTTTGTCAACATGCATGACATAGTCAAACAACATGCAGAATAGGACTTGAAATGGACCGCAGAGATAGAAAAGGTGGCGAGCATGGTGTCAGGTCAAGTACAATAGTTCATGGAGCACCTGATCAAGGCTCGCGAAGTATTACAACAATTAAGTGTCAAAATATTTAAGTGTTTGGCACGGGCAATAGAAGTTAGGGATGATTTTAAGGATGGAAATTTATTTTAAAATGTAGAAACCTTGGCG
>CBVK0100683849.1:0-10557 GCA_900067695.1 Picea abies | reverse complement strand
TTAGGACATCTACCCAGGTGGCAATTGTGGGTTGCAATTGCACCTTGATTGGATTTTGTGTGGCTATTGGGAAATATCGCCAGCTCTTTCGAGATATGCCCCCTTTACCCCTCACTATAACCAATTATTTCATCCTTCACTAGTTTCTCTTCAAGTGACTTCAGACCCCACTGTTGAGTACTATTGGAAGGTCCAGTGCTATTTGAGAGGAAGGACGTTATGTCTTTTAGGACACGAGCATTTTCTTTCTTTTGATTCCCCACATGGACAAAACCCACTTACCCATATATATGCTTCTTTTTCAAAAAACATTTTATGTATGATGCACATATGATTACAGTTTGATTTGGATATATATATCGTGTAAACATTCAATGCAAAGGCTCTTGTTTCTATATTACTCTCACCACTCTTTGCACACATTCACGCAGCTAGTCTGACATCATATGGGAACCACAGAACCCCCGTCGTTCACGATGCTTGCTAAACCTCCCTCCTATCTTAGGGGGAGTGTCTGGTCGTGCCCACTCATCGACACCTCCTTCACACACTCCTGTGAGTGCTACTGTTTTAGGATCATCTTTGCTTGGTTCTACATTACTTGGGTCCTCTTCCCAAGGTCATCTGTTCACTCACTCTCCTTTACATAAAAGCGGGGGACCCACTTCCTCTCAAGGAGGAAGCACCAACCCACCTAGCCCCCCTCAAGGGTTAGGTTCACAACACACTATGGTCGGAGTTAATCCTCCCCCCCCCACTGCAGATGCCATATTTGGCCTCTCTCAACATACCGGATCTCAGCAAACTCACCAATGATCCTATATTGCATGATCCCACATGGCCTGCAATGCCAACCAAACTACCTTTAGACATACCATAGTTTGAAGGAAAGGCAGGCGATGACCCTACCAACCATGTCATGACTTTTCACCTATGGTGCTCCTCCAATAGCATTATGGATGATTCAATCAGACTACGATTATTTCAACGCACACTCACTGGCCCATCAACCAAATGGTATGTCGAAGAAAAATCAGGGTCCCACGCAACTTTTGAGTCATTGGCCAAAGCATTCTTGACCTTCTTCCAATTACCCATCCGCCACGACAATGGTCTAGAACTACTTTCTAATTTCAAACAAATATTAGCCACACACATCGCTGACCACATTCACGAGTGGCGTAGGCGACGTAGTTTGTGCAAAGCAGAAACCACCAAGCAACAATGTCTCGATTGGTTTCTTAGATCACTTGTCTCTCTCCTCGGTAAGGATGTAGCTTCCACCTTCCCTCAATCTGAAGAGGAAGC
This sequence comes from Picea abies, assembly GCA_900067695.1. Taxonomy (NCBI): domain Eukaryota; kingdom Viridiplantae; phylum Streptophyta; class Pinopsida; order Pinales; family Pinaceae; genus Picea; species Picea abies. The sequence continues at coordinate 9,249 of CBVK0100683849.1, read as the reverse complement.
CATCAGTAAGGCCCAACAGTATGACCTCATCTATTCACAGTCAAGGTACTTATACACTGTACTTCCTGATCTTCCAAAACTTGTGTCATTTGGCCAAGCCAAACCTGGGATGTCTCACTCAGTAGACGGGTTGATTGGTGCCACCACTCACCACAACCCACAATCCCAACCACCACCGATGTATGGAACACCTCAATACCCGTCGGCATACGGGGGCACTTCTTATTACCCCCCACCTTATCAACAACCATACCCTGTTGCTATACCTCCACCCATCAGTGGACCACCGCCGACACCTCCCATACATCCACCTATTCAAACAAACAGTGGTACTCCCTCTACCTCATCTTATAGTACTAGCGAAAGCACTACGCCTTCTTATGTACCTTATGGATCGGTACCACCACAGAATCCATACTTCCCATTTTCTGGTCCTCCCCAACCCATGGCTCCCCCACATCCTCATGCGGGGGTGAATTTTGTTCAACCCTCTGCTGTTCAACAATACCAAAGTTTTGAACAGTTGAATACAACCAATCCAACCCATCCATCGAACAATGCCAATAAGAAAGGACGAAACAGGAATAACAACCACCTAGGTCAAGGCGGGAATCAACCCCCACAACACCAACCCACTGGGGGCAACCAGAACCAAGGGAACCAAAACCCCCAAGGGGGAAATAATAATAAATGCCAAGGGAGAAATAATGTTAAAACCATATTCCCTTGTGCCCTTTGTGGTGAGTTCAGCCATTACACTCATCATTGCCCCCAGATCGTTGATTTCAAAAGGTTGAAAGACTCTGGTAGTCTTCCCCATTCTCTCGCACCGCCCACCCCTCAGCAGGCACCACAAAAATACGTGCAACAACCCCCTCCCGCCATGCTGCAAAATGTTATTCCACATCAAGGTGTGATAAACACCCAACAGGACACCTAGCATCCCCCACCTCCGACGGGACAATACCTCAACCCCAACAATCCAGCAGATCGTACAATTCTCCTCACAAGTGAGGAAGAAATCCTTCTACAAACATGTAACCATCAGTATCACACACCTGCTGAGTCTCCTCCCATCCCTCCAGAGACAAACCCTACACCGACGGGACCCCCGTTGGTGACCCCTCGCCCTTCTGTCGAACCACCGCTTCACATCCCTCACATCCCATTGCGCAGGAATGTCCACAACCCACAGGCTAGGGCAGCTCATAACTATAGTTTGGTAGACGACTTAGCACAATCCCCGGCTGCCATGTCAGTATTGGAGGTCCTCCAGACTTGTCCTACTCAACGAAAATCATTACTTTCCACCTTGGGGGTAGTCGACCCTGCAGATACCCGACTCATCACCTTTGATCTTGACAGCGGAGAACCTCGTCTTCCCGCCTTGATTGTTTTTCAAATACCATAAAAATACGGAACATCACAGTTCATCGGTGTATCATCGATGAATGTGAATCTACATGCATTATGTCCAAAACAGTATGGCAGAAGCTTGGTTCCCCCTAACTCATTCCCTCTGCCATCACCTTACGAGCTTATGACGGACGACCATCCTCTCCTGAAGGGCTCTTCCAAAATGTCCCCGTCAAACTCGGGGGCAAGACTATTCTCATCGATATCGAAGTTATCGACGCCCCTCTCGATTATAATATCTTTTTCGATCGTAGCTACATGTACGCTATGAAGGCAGTGGCATCTTTCGTCTTTCGGACAATGATGTTCCCTCACAATGGGAAGATCGTTACTATTGACCAAGTCTCACATTATGAGCCTAACCCATCTGCCAACATCGATAACATTCTTCCTCTCATCCACACAAGCCACGACGCATATCCACTTGTCGAGATGGGTCCTGGGATTTTTAAAGATCCATCCTTGTTAGGAACATACCATGGAGCACCACCACTCCTTCGTCCTTCCAATCAAGTATGCGTCATATCATCTAAAAGAACTCACACAGAGGACACCCTTCCTCCTACAAAGGCGTCTATCATAACTAACGTCCCCCTCGTCACAGAACCCCCTCCTCAAGAACCTCCTACACACTCGTCGACCCCACCAGTCCACGATTCCACCTCTCCCACAGGACATGTTCCCGTTAGGGAGACAGTTCCCCAAGCCATCACTCAAATTCCCTTCTTTTACCCTCCACCCGATATTGAAGCTTTTCAAGTAGCCGCAATTCTCACACTACCTAATATGGTGTTAGCAATCCCCGTTTGGTATTTACACCCACCAGAGATGGTCCCTCGACCATCCCTTCCCCCCCAAAAAGAAGGAATCCCCATGACGATTCCCATTCTTACTCCAACCACACCCCCACTCACTAACCCCCCTGCTACATCTGGGGGCAGGAGAAAGAAGAAGGAGCCCACAACTCCACTTCCTCCCCGCATCCCACCACCTTGCGTGCTATGTGAGAAAGAGGGACACCAAACCAACAACTGTCCGTCGCTTCCAGAATTACAGAATTTGATCCCACTCAATCACACTCCCCCAACACCCACCACTACTGCTAGTCCTGCCACTACCACCCCCCCTTCCAGTAGTAAAGGGTTGAGGACAAAATACACTTGTGTTATATGTTCAGAGTATGGCCATTATACCCATCATTGCCCAACACTACCACGCTTTAGGTAGACACTCGTCGTCGTACGCCAGAACTTCCAGAGCAACCCCAGTCCTACTACGTCTTCCTCAAGAAATATCATTGACATCCGGTATGTCGCCACTTCAGTCAATGAACATATGAGACGCCCTTGATCTCTTTGCGATTCATTAGCTCATTTCACATACCAGTGTCCTATGATCCTTGAATACAGGCAACGCCAATTGACTCTGCTTCACCAACCTGCAAAGGCAATAATTGACATTACCTCATCATTAGAGGATCTTCATGTCATTTCTCCCAAACCTGAGGCTCTCCCAACGCCTCCATGGTTCTTAGATGACTTATCTGAGGATTCACCCCCCAACCCCCCCAACTCTCCTGCTCATTCCCCTATGGACACTCTCCACCCAACCACCACGGGTACCCCTCAGTACTTCAATATATGGTTTATGTCGAGTGAACCCTCACCATCCCCTAACAATGTTCCCCCTGCTTCTTCACCAGGGGGAAACCACACGACCACTGTCACCGAGATCACTCCTCATGACCCCTTGTATTCCCGTCACTTTCGATGCGACGAAGAAATACTCGAAGAGTTAAACCACCCAGACTCTCCCTGGGATGCACTACACCATCGTGCACTCTTCTCTCCATAGGAAGCCTCCATTGCTCCTAACCAAAACCCCATTTACGCGGTCGAAACCAAGGATTTTATCCCATCAGGGCCTATCAACTGGTTCAAAAATCCCATTCCTGCCTCTGATGCTTTTGAAGAAGGCAACATGGCCAACATTTCCCCCACCATTAAAATCGACATTTCCATTAAAAATGGCATCATCGAGGAAATCACCATTGGACCTGCTTTCTCTCCTTAGGAAATAACCACATATAAAGCCCTCTTCCAAGAATATAGGGATATTTTCACCTGGTCATACACGGAAATTCCTGGCCTCGATCCCTCTATTGTCGAACATCGCATCGACACCTAGCCCGACAATACACCAATTCGCCAAAAACAACAACCACTACACCCATCCAACGTCGCGGCTATCAAAGCCGAGATTGATAAGTTACGCGCTACCAGGTTCATTTACCCCATCGCCTATACCTCATGGGTTTCCAACCTTGTACCCATTAACAAAAAATAGGGCACTATCTGCGTTTACACAGACTTTCATGATCTCAATCACGCATGTTCCAAAGACAACTTTCCAACACCTTTCATCAATCAAATTATCGACGATTGCGCCAGCCACAGGGCTCTCTCCTTTATGGACGGATTCTCTGGCTATAATCAAATTCAAATCCACCCAGCCGATCAGTATAAAACCGCATTCACTACCCCGTGGGGTACTTTTGCATATCGTGTCATGCCTTTTGGCTTAAAGAATGCCTATGCAACTTTCTAGCGGGCTATGACATACATCTTTCACGATCTGGCCAATATCATCCTTGCCTACTTGGATGACCTCACAACTCGATCCAAGAAACGCACCCATCATCTTGATGATTTACGAATCATCTTTCAACGGTGTCGTCAATACAACATCCGCTCGAATCCTCTCAAGTGTGTGTTCTGTGTCACCACAGGGTGCCTCCTCGGTTTTATTGTTTCCCAAAGCGGTATTACCGTGGACCCCCTCAAAGTCCAAGCTATCACCGAAATTCCACCTCCCCGGAATTTACGACAACTTCAGAGCCTACAGGGAAAAGCTAACTTTCTTAGACGCTTTGTCCCAGATTATGCCATACGTGTATATGGTTTCCTTCGCTTACTACATCATGACATCCCGTTTCACTGGGACGACCACACCCAACAGTCATTTGACGAACTTAAAACAACACTTTCAAATGCACCTTTAATTAGTGCATCTAACTACAATCGCGACTATATCCTCTACGTATCATCATCAACTGTATCAGTAGCCGGCGTCCTCGTCTAGCTAGGTGATGACAATCGTGAACATGTCATTTATTACGTTAGTAAAAACCTCTCAGGGCCACCCTTGAAGTATAAACACGAAGAGAAACTTGCTCTTGCAGTCGTCCTCGCAGTCCAGAAACTGCGCCACTACATTCTGCTTCGCACAACAAAGGTCGTCGCAGATTCCAACCCTATGCAGTACTTGCTCTGTCATCGGCAAGTTAACGACAAATTTACTCGATGGATCATTTTCCTTCAGGAGTACGACCTTGAGTTTTCAACACCTAAGAGTAAGAAGGCCCTCGTTCTTGCCAAACTTGTCACGACCCTCCCCTCTGACACCACCAGTGCCCCCGTCAACACCGACTTTCCCGACAAACATCTCTTTTACATCACTTCGGATGATCCTTGGTATGACGACCTCCTCGTCTATCTCTGCACTCAGAAGTTTGGTAACCACCTTTCATGCGATGATCGTCGTCGTATTCACCATCAGTCCCCCCGCTACCTCCTCATCGGAGACATCCTATATCGGTGGGGCGTCGACACCATTCTTCGTCGATGTCTGACTATTGACGAGGCTGATAGAGTCTTCAACGACTGCCACAGCGGCGCATGTGAGGGCCATCTTTCGGGCATATCCACTACTCAAAAGATTATCCAAGCCAGTTACTTTTGGCCTACCTTGTTTCATGATTGCATTCATGTCGTGAAACGATGTGAGCAATACCAGCTCTACGCCAACAAAGCTTGAGCTCCCCCCGCTCTTCTCCACCCTGTCATTATTTCTAGCCCTTTTTGTAAATGGGGCATCGACTTCATGACTTGTAATCCCCCCTCCAGCAATGGTCACAAATACATCGTTGTCGTCGTTGATTACTTCACCAAATGGGCAAAATCTATGCCCACTTTCAACAACACCACTGACACTGCAGCGCGTTTTTTCTTTAACCACGTCATATCCCGCTTTAGAGTACCCCTCCAACTCGTTTCCGATCATGGGAAACACTTCGAGAATGAGATCTTCATCGCACTCTCATCTCGATTAGGATTCTCTCATGAGTTTTCCTCACCATATTACCCTCAGTCTAACGGACAGGTCGAAGCAGTTAACAAAGTCCTCAAGACCATGTTACAACGCACGGTTAATAAACATAAAACCAATTGTCATATATGTTATTTTCTGCGCTATGGGCTTACTGAACAGCTATGAAAACTGCCACTGGTTTCACACCATTTCATTTAGTCCATGGGGTTGAGGCCACTCTTCCCATCGAGTATGAAATTCCCACCTTATGCACCACAATTGAACTATTACCCGACACTGCTCCAATGGAGCAACGCTTGTTGAACTTGGTGTCTCTGGATGAAGATTGTCTATCTTCCTTACAGAACAATGAGGCAGCTAAAAAATGATCCAAGGCTACCTTTGATCGCCATGTCAACCTTCGCTCATTTCGTGAAGGCGACCTTGTCCTGGCTTACGATATCGCTCATGATACCTTTGGCCATGGAAAATTTGAGTCACTCTGGCATGGCCCATACATCATTCAACATTGCCTCACCAAAGGCGCATATATCCTGGCTTCTCCCGAAGGCCTCTCTCTCAAAGAACCCGTCAACGGGTTGCATCTCAAGAAATTTTATGCTTAAACGTAGTCATTCTACTTTAGGTTTTTTCTTTTCTAGCATTTTTAATCTTTTTTCCTTCCCTCACGTCTAAACTATCCTTTGTGCTATTGACAGATGCTTCCTCCACCAGCCTACTACATCGGTTATGCCGATGATGCCAGCCGTTGGAAAAAAAATATAGCCGACAGGCGCGCACATAGTGTGCACCATTAATCCCCTCACCTGCGCCCCCATGCATGTCTATCTGGTGGGAAGGCGCACACGTGTGCGCGCCTACTTCCGGATCGCCCACACACGTGGGGCCCACACCCACAAAATCCCTCTGTACGACCCTCTGTACAGCCCCTGCCCAAAAAATGAAATCCTATTTCTATGCAGGATGATCAAACCACTAACCTGACGCTCGTTAATCGCCAATCGGATGCCTCGTCCTCCCCGAATCTCCAAATCTCCTCTGAAAATTGTTTGTCCAGTCACTATTGCAGCAGGTACAAATGAGGTGGCAATGTGGGCCCTACAGCTATATATAGGCCTTTTTGCCAAACTTCCACTCACCATTCAGGGAGCCCACAGTGTCCATTTCTCGATTCTCCTTCAGCCACGGGATTAGCATCCCGTCATCTACATCACAGCAGTTCCTGGGCCTCTTTTTCATCTTGAGCCCCCGGGGTGCCATTTTTCATACCCTGGTCAGGTACACATGTGCATATTCATGCTTATCAAATACATACTCATATCTTCGATTCTCTTCAGATATTGTTCACGTTGGGTATTTGATTTTCATGTGTCCAGGTACTTGATCATCATACATCGGCACAACCCCTTCAGGTATATACTCAGCACTGGCATGTAGTCTTTCCCTCTATATCGCACTTACATTTCCAGTCACACCCTCTGATATTTGCCTCTAGGATCCCCATTCTCGGCTTTGCAGTACCCACACCTCCATTTGCATCTTCGGTACTGTTACTGGGTAGCATTCTTACCCACATGAGTTGTCCCATTCATAGCCCCTTTTGACACTTCTGACACTCATGTTGTTTTTCAAAACCCTTTAGGGATGGGAGTCCTGATAGTCTTTCATCATGTCGCAAATCAACCACATACTCCTTCTCCTCATTTTGCTAGATTTCCCACACAGACTCCCAAATTATCTCTTCACGGTTCTATTTTTTGACTGCACCTCCGCAGTATCATGAACCCTCCATTTCATCCACAATCAGTTTTCCCATCTGCAAACCTACCTTCATTTCACCTACCTCATACAGAAACTCACCAATGGGGCCCCCACCCTTCATCAGTTTTCCAAGCAAATTATGCCCTACATGGGCCACCCATATCACATTGGGGCACCCGTTTCTGTATTTGTACATTTCTCCCCAATTATTCGTTATTTATTGTACAAATGCCTTTATTTCCAGTTGTTACATTACCTTTTTTGTCGTCACCTTTGGCGACCTGATTCCCTCTTTTTGGCCAACCGCAACCCATGTCACCCTTGGTTGGAGCACTACTTATCATCTTCCCTTGACCAACATCATCCATATCTTCAGAGTACCCCACAGGTCCCTTACCTCTGCCCTCTGAATTTGTTCACCTTGTCTCGCCTCGGGCACAACTTATCCCCGGTCTTGTCATCCCCCTAACACTCGACCTCGTTGAACGGTTGCGACCACTTTTTATCTCACACATACTCCAACCAGGGGCAGTCTTGAGTCTTCCCACATCTTGACTTCGTCCATGTACCTCCTCCACTTCCTCACCTCACCTAGTAGATTTCACGAAGCCATTTGCTTCTGGGAGTCGCGTCCCCCTTTTTGTCGACATCAGCACAGTTTCCAGAAGGGCGACAGTGTCTTGATTCTCATTATCCATTTAATGAGAGATCTCAGACGGCACAAGGTGAAACACCATTGCTCCCTGCTGTCATTGACCCCCATAACATTCGACGCCAACACTTTCTCATGTTACAGTGGGTCTTACTTTGTGACTATTGCAGTTAGTTCTTTTATTTGCCAAAGACCTCTGAACGTGGCAGGGCTATCAATGCCCACATACTCGCTGCTACTTATTACCGCGATCATTGCCTACTATTCAGAGCATGTTCATTTGCAGAATTGTCTTCTGCCTTTATCACGACTGCCCCCAAGGGCGTTGCAGTTGTCTACACCAACACTTCAGTCATCTTTTTTCAAGAGTTACATGAAATGAGCATGGGGCATGCCCGCCTCGTTTGTACACAGTTTTCTATTTTACACACCTCATAGAAGGTCGGGTCCTACCAGTTCCTTTTTCCCTCCAACAGATCGCTCTGGACGATCCCACTATTGCTTTCTCTTACAACAACATTCTCAGTAGAAGAAACATTGATGGATTTCGGCTATACGTATGCTCCTAACCTCATCCGTATGCTCCTAACCTCATCCATCAGGGGGCATCTGTTATCACTGAAATTTTGTCTACACATGGTTACAAGAACTCAGCATCGTCAAACAGTGATGAAGTCATCCATGGACCTGAATTAATACCACAGCATTCAAAAAGGTCAAAAAACTATACAAAGTAGTGAAAAATTGAAGAGCGCTATGCAGACATTGGGCCCGCACGCATGCGCGTAACAGGAACACAGAAATCGCGCACAGGCACACAATGCACGACTATTATCGCAAAAATCCGTGCACCTGCTAAACGACACATTTATGAGAGTGGTCGGCCTCCCACCCACTTATGGTTCAGCTCCCAAGCCAATTTGACCCTCAAATCTGGACTGGATCCGACTGGTGGGCTGGTCAAAGACCTAGGAATGCCCTAAATGGCCTCTTTTTACACTACAAAGCAGTTAAACAATAACCCAAAGCAATGCTATAAAAAACCATGGATGCACCTCATTTTTTCAAGGAATTCAAAGTAATGTTATGCTGCCTCTATTGTCTTGAGGACTCCATCCTTGTCAATATCATATTGGCACCATTACATTGGACAATCCACCTCACCCATTGAGTGGATTTGTAAAGAGTTCTTTCATCATCATTTTCCATTTTTCTTTTGTTGTAAGAAGAGCTAGCTAGTGGGGGTCCAA
>CBVK0100683848.1:0-13172 GCA_900067695.1 Picea abies | reverse complement strand
TCACTAATAGATCAGCCTCAACATTGGTGATATGGGTCTTATGGTTCTTTTGATTTCTATGTCCCTATGCTCATGAATTTAGTTGTTATTGCATTTTTTAGTTTAATTCTTAATTGTAGTTTTTATTTTCTTCCCCTAACTCTTTTCCTTGCAACTGTCTTGCTCAGCAGACCCAACTGAGCTTGCAAGCACCTCTATTTTGCTCACCAAGGTGACGAAAGAGGCGCAACAATTACAATGGTGGTCCTATGGATTTGTGGCTTTAAATGCCACCATTAATTCTTTATGTTCAAATTCAAACCTATTTTCATGACCGACGACGCATATTTATGTCGTTTTTCTAGCTCATCGACGCTTTCAAAATTTGTTTCTTTTGGTGTACTTTGTTTCACTCATTAGGAGTTGACAAATTGTGTTAATCGACGTTTACAAAATTGTATTACTTGACAATTCTCCCCGAACCCTTGTGGAATATTCCACGTATATTTGTTCTATTCTATCGGTGTGCATTGGCATTTTATTGGTACTCGTATGATGACATATTGGACTTGTATGATGACATAACAGTGTGATGTGTCATGTTGACGTGGAAAAAATGAATTCAATTGATGACGTGGCAATATACGATTGGTGACGTGGCATAATGATGTGGCATGATGACATGGATTCATATAGTCATGACCAGGGCATCCACCATTCACGCTGAAAGTTCCAATCGTCGAGATTCACTCTTGTTTATAATCGGATGACTGAAATTGATCTCCTGGTTTGTATTTCATTGACATCGGCCAAAACGATTTGCTCCTTTCTTCAAAACTTCAATGAATTATGCCATGTCAGATGGCCCCATCGACAATCAATGAAAAACATTGATATTTCCTATTTTCGAACTGTCTTGAATTCCTCTGACGTCGATGGTTCATTGGTGCTTTTTATAATCTCTCATTGGGATCGACATTTAGGTTATTTCAATGCATCCTTGTTTTCTTTGATCCCAATAGTCTCATTGACACTTCTAAAACCTTATATTTTAATCTCTTTTTTTACTTATTTTTTCTTTTCCCTTTTTAGGAAAATATGAGAGTTTCTTTTGGAATTTTCTTAATCTTTAGACATGAAGTTAAAAAGAACAAAAAAAAACACATGAACTTAAAGAAGATAAAAAAATGTAGTTAAAAAACCAAAACATAAGGAAATAAATATTAAAAACTGACGGTAAAGAGAAAGTGGTACCCTAAAATTGAAAAAGGGTGGGTTGTGTACTCAACACGTCGATAACATGATGTTTGTAAACAAAATAAAAAAAGAAAAATTATAAATACAATGAATTTCAATACATGAAATGAAAAAATCTCATGTGTTGAAACTAATATCGAAATAAGTATCATTTCTTGACTCCAAATATAATAGTGTCGGTAAAATTATAAAAAAAACAAAGTTATTATAACTATCATAGGACCTAGATTGCAATTGAAGCAGGAGAATAAAATTAAATTGAGTGAACATTATGGCATAGCACCCTTCTCGGGGTTGGAAACCTCAAGATGTGTGCTACAAGAAGCAACATCTCAACATTGATAAAAAAAAAAACCAACAAAAAATATCAAAAACCTTATTGTTACAAACTAATAATGAATTAATAGTAACCCATGATGATTTGATAGGAGCTCATCCAAATAAACATTAATAAACTCAACAAAAATGACTAATGTGACATTTTGGTATAATTGTTAAATTAAATACAATCATTAACATGCATGTAAACTGCATTTAGGGAGAAAGTGTAAAGACTAATGTTTTATAATTCTAAATAAGTTTTTTTTAAGACGCACTAATTTTGAAATCATTAACATGCATGTAAAATGCATAGCTTCTATTTAAAAACAAAGTGTGAAGGCTAACATTTTAGAATTCTTCTTCACAGCTTTGTTCCTAAGACTAATTTTGTACCCATATCACTGTAATTAAAATTTTGAAATTTTAACTTTTTCTTTATCAATTATATGATGAAAAAGATTGTTTACTGATTTAGGTTAATTAATACATAGGATTGAGAAAATCGGATTACTAAAGAGATCCTCTAAATAACATAGAATAACACCAAATATGACTTTGAATAGCGAATATGCACTGCATTTTGGTGTGTCATAAATAATACAAAGCATATGTATTTATGAAGTAACATTGAAAGGAGTAACAATCATTGCATATTCCTCACCACATCATTACATGTTCTGCATTATGCGTGTAAGGCCCTCATCCATAAGACTCACATATCCTCAACATCTTCCCCGTGAGTACTTTGCACAGCAAATCATGGTGCTCTCATCTATTGTGACATGGCTCTTTATTTTTTTATATTGTAACATAATAATCAAATTTCAACATGGTATCAAAGTAGCAGAGCATTTATCAAGACTTGAGAGTCTTTACATATTTCTAAGAGAGTTAGATTCAAAGATTTTCTTTTCACAAATATCATCAAGTTCAACGCCTTTAGTTTTGGGCATCACATTATTCTTTCAAATAAAGTAGTATTTTTTAAGTGTTTTTCTTTCTTTTCAAAAGCCTTCTAGAATGGTTTATTTTCAAAAGTATTTCTTTTATTTAAAAACACTTTTTTTTCCCAATTTTTTTATTATCTCAAAATTTCTATATGTTAATATCAAAATTTTGAAAATGCATTATATCATTGTTTTTGAAATGGTAAAAAATCATAGGGTATAGTTTAAGTGTGTTTCCTTTGCCTTCATTACTTAGAGCTTCTAATATCCAAATGCCCTTTAATGACCTCTCTTTCCAATTTGTCATTTTTCTTTGGATTGCCTGGAATTTTTGAAAACCATCTCCATCTTTGAATTTTATGCAAATAGGAGTGGTAGAGGTCATGTTGTGATTTTTTTATGTACTTGTTGGAAAAGTCTTCAAAATCTTGATCATATTTTTTATTAGTTTTCATTCCTTTAAATTATGTTTTGTTTTTTTTTTTTCATTTTTTTCATGTGTTATATCATTCTTTCTTTTTACAATCATTTTTGCGTAATTGGTCAATGTTAAAAGGCCATCACATTTCTATTTAAAAGATGGTGTGAAAAATCCATTTTATCTATGTTGTTTGTTTGTTATAGATCTAACATTTTTCACAGGGCCTTTTTTAGACTCCATCAAATTGGCATAACTCCGTCTATGACATCATATTTAGGTGGTTTGTTTTTCTTCACATAATTTTATAAAAATACAATATCATATAATCATATTTTAGTTCTGGGTATCATCTTATTCTTTTTTTTCATTATGACAACTACACCCCAACTTCCATATGACAATGAGTTATTGGAAAGGTTCAACAACATCGAATCTCACACGAAAACACAGTTTCTCAAATTGCAACAACTCCTTGGGATTATCAAAGTCATCATCAAGGAGGTATTGACATGATGATGCCTTTTCATGTTTGCAATCCATCCTTTATAATTAATATTAAGGGGGATGTTGTAAAATTGTAAAATTGTAATATTGCATATGAGTTAATCTTACCAATGTTATAAACATGCAAATAGTAAGGTTCCAAACACAATTTTATAAACTATTGTGGAGTTGTAAGAGCTATAAATTTATAAAGTGACATCGATGCTAAAAACTTACCCTAGACTACATACATCACTATATAAAACAATGTAATGCACTCATTATGTATCATTGTATCAAACAATCAAATCATCAAATGATCAAGTATTAATGCAATTGAGTATTTAAGTCCCCATTGGGGTTTCTTTCCTATAAATCTTGGTGTTCTCATCTTGTGGTTTAACTCTTTCTCTTTGGTTTTGTGTGTTTTTTCATGACATTGGCACATAATTTTCAAATTCCAACAAAAATGTCTAGTTAAATTTTGGCATGCATGGGAGTCAAGGAACCCTATATTTTGTTTCAATCATTGGAATCTTTGATTTCCACCGATTTGATGTTAATAAGTTTTTGGTAATTGAACAACTAAGAAATAATTCTCATTCTATGGATTGTATAATTAAATGACATGGTGATATAACAAAGTTTCTTCTTTGTTTTCCACCGATTTGATGTTAATAAGTTTTTTCTAATTGAATAACTAAGAAGTAATTCTCATTATATGGATGGTATAATTAAATGACATGGTGATATACCAAAGTTTCTTGGTGAGGGTTGTGTGTAGTTCCCTACCTTCTAAGGACCAAAAATACTAAATCAAATTCCATGTTCATTAATGTTAACAAGAACCTATTAATGTGAATATGACCCTATTAATGTTACATGTAAAATGTTTATTATAGAATAGAATAGAATGTTAACATATTAATTTGAATATGATCCTATTAATGTTACATATAAAATGTTTATTATAGAATAGAATATAATGTTGACATGTGTATCACATTTAGAGTTAATATTACATGTGAAATGTTTATTATAAAATAGAATATAATCTTGACATATTAATGTGAATATGACCATAATTTATTTTAAATGGTGTAAGTGTATTATATTATGCATCACGGTTTTGGTTTCTATTTTTATATTGAATTTTAGTTTAATATTTTTTAATCATCTTTATTATTTTCTATTATCCTATAAAATAATAGCTATTTAAAATCGATATAATAGTTATTTAAAATCTATAATAAAAACAACATGAAAAATAAGTTGTATTTTTAAAAAATACATTGAATCGAATCCACTTATCCAAGATACAATGCATCTAATCCACTTCTTAAAGTTATACATTGTATCTAGTCTAATTTTTGGAAACCACTTTATTTTCTATTTTACCTCGCTCACCTTGACATTTAATTGCCTAAATAATTCCATCTATCTTTGAATCTAAACCACTTATCCAAGATACAATGCATCTAATCCACTTCTTAAAATTATACATTGTATCTAGTCTACTTTTTGGAAACCACCTTATTTTCTATTTCACCTAGCTCACCTTAACATTTAATTACCTAGATAATTCCATCTATCTTTGAATCTAATCCACTTATCCAAGATACAATGCATCTAATCCACTTCTTAAAATTATACATTATATCTAGTCTACTTTTTGGAAACCACCTTATTTTCTATTTCACCTCGCTCACCTTAACATTTTAACATTTAATTGCCTAGGTAATTCCATCTACCTTGACAGCCTCTAAACAAAGTCGAAGGAAAGATTTCATTTCGGAAGGAGTTAAGGTTGGAGTGAATTTGGTGAGCATAGGATTTTGGTTGAGAGCATGAAAAAAGGAACTCGGTGGATTGAAGATGAGAACCAAAAACATTTGGTGAATTAGTAGATTATGCATACCTGTGAAGTTTTCCATTTTGTGGGGTGGAAAGATTGAACTTTGGAAGGTAAAATATGTTGTGGTTTTCGTCGCATTTCTCCTTTTGAAAATTTTGTAGTATTAAACTTGTTGGCTGATTTTCCTTTCAGGGATTTGTAAACCAACAAACATGGTCACGTGTTTCCTTTCTGTCATAATTTTGTTCTTTCCCATTTATTAAGGGACATGATTACATGTTTCTTTTCTGTCATAATTTTGTTATTATTAATGGATACATGTTAAATTATTATATTATTATAGCTCCACTTTCAGATTCAACTGTTTATAATTCAACATTCAAAAGCTGAATATTATTAGCCCTTTGAAACAAGTAGATTTGGAATTACAGTGTTAGACTTTCTCATGATTGAAGAGCCTACTGGTAATCAGTGAGTACTACTTCCAACAGCTTGAACTCTGAAGGTCTACTTCGTATCAACAGATATGAAAGGAATCTTCTCAGTCCCCCAATTGAGATTACTGTTAATAGAATTTATGTAACTGATTGCAACCAAAACAAAAGTACTTGCAACCAAAACAAAAGTACTGTACAAAGTCCAAGTTGTTGATGGTCCTTGCTCACAATATGAAAGTTCAATTGATAGAAGGATATTGGCTTAAATACTCCACTTCTCTAAGTTCTGTCTATCTCTATGAATGTAATATGTACATACTCAATGAATGTAATATGTACTCAAAACTCTGAAGAACTACCAGCAACCAATTCAACTGAAGAAAGTGCTAGATAGTTTAATGCACTGAATGGTTGAAAGTGGAGCCTCACATCTGTCATGGAAGATGAGCAGTGTTGATGGAGGTGCGCTCATAGATGAATCATGAATCCATTAGCTGTTGCATGAGGCTATCCACAATTTCCTGTAAATTCATCTCAGATGCCAACGTACTCTCTTAGTAGAAATTAAAAGCCTTTTACTATGCCTGTTCCCACAGGTCTCTTCATCTGAACCAAATCTCACTTCATAAACAGACATGAAATCTTTGGGCATTGCCACGCTGACAGTTTTAATGGGAATTGGCTGGTTGATTGTGGAGCATTGCCTATTCCCCTGACCTCAAAGTGGGCTTCTGCAAGATCTTTCAATCTCTGAATTCTGGCAGCGCAACTGTCCCCAGATCCGGCCTGTACTTGCGCCGCAACTCAGAACATTTCAATGCAAGTTTCGCTAGCTTCAGGGCTTCTGCGACAGGCCAAACTTTAACAGTTTGATCCAGAATTTCACTGAAAGTGCCCTTCTCAACAGCTCTTTCAACAGTATATGCAAGGCCCTCTGGTGACTTGGCAGTCAATAATTGCAGAAGCAAAATTCCAAGAGCATAAAGATCAGATTTTGCTCCTGGTATCCCAGTCCTTTGATATTATGGGTTAATGTAGCAGAATGTACCTGCATTTGAGGTGTTTCTGTACTGCGTAACGCTAAATGAGACTGCTGGGGGGACAAGTCTGGCAATACCCACATCGCCAATTTTGCTTACAAAGTTTTGATCCAACAAGATATTGGCAGGTTTTAGGTCTTGGTGAATTAAGGGCTCGGGCTTAGAAGACTGTAAGAAGAACAATCCAGAGGCCACTTCCCAAGCAATTCTATAGCGCAGAAACCATGGTAAAGGTGGTGTTGCTCCCTTTCGAAATAAACGATACTCTAGACTGCCATTTGCATGTATTCATACATAAAACATCCGGAATCTGGACAAGCTCCAAGCAGCAAAACGATGTGGGTATGAGGTATGCGGCATAGGACTTCAACCTGAGACAGAAATCTTCACACAAAATGAACCTATATGATCAGTTTTAGGCCTTGCTTTCAAATATAGATTTCTCTTTGTAATTGCTTAAAATAGTTTCCGGGGAGAGATTTAGTGGCTAGTTTTTTTCCGAACAAAATCGCCCCACTGTTTTTCCGTGTAATTTGTAAAGTTTCCAATAATATAAACACATCAAAATCTCTTAGCCTAGAAAAACACATCAGATTTTGTGGAATACATGTTCAGAAAATTTCGAAGCAGTGTTTATGTCATAGGGTATCATTAATCACTAGAAGATTGTAAGTCCCTAAAGCTACCCCTGGATTTCATGCCTCTTGTTGGAATCGGATCCACCCTTGAGCTGCATCCCTGCGAAGAACCTTAATTTCCAGTGCCATAGTGGTATGGCAGTCATATGCTTTCTCCCCTATCTTAATTTTGATGGGTAGGTGTATATGCCAAGTCAAGTTGAAGGGAAAAGTTGGGTTAATCTTGACTCTATTATAGAGTTATTGATTTGATGATTGTTAATAGTTTACATTGATGATTGTTAATAGTTTACAGGCCCATTGTTACCATGATTTACATGCCCATGATATTTTGATGTGAATGATGTTTTACATATCTTCTCATAACTATTTCCAATCCATACATGTTTTTGTATGGTTATTCAAAGACTATGCATGTCTTTGTCTTTGCATTGCAATTTAATTCTACTAAAGGAATTAGAGTTGTATTGATGGCGTCAATTGGCAAATGTAGCCTAGCTTGCCTGTTTGGCCAATGTTCATAATAGATATTTTTGGAAATGCTGATTTTTGGGTTTCTAAGGTAAATCTGCAGTGTCTATTTATGTGCATACTTTCTCACAGTTTTTAACAAAACTGGTAGCTTTATCAATTTTATCTTTTGTCATTTGATACGAGAGCTTTCTTTGCTCTTTACATGTTCTGTGATTTTTTTGCCTGGCTATTAATTCTGCATTTTTCCTCAGTTTCGCCTCAATATCTGCTATCTGTTTCTCTGCCTCTGCCTCGCGCGCAGCTGCCTCACGCCTTGCCATCTCTTCTGCACCTATTGCGATAGCGAGTTCTACTCTCGCCTTTGCCGCCTCTAGTTTCTTTGAGTCCTCAACTCTTGAAGATGGAGTTCTCGAACCTTTCAACACAATATAGGCTTTTGAGAATCACTCAACCAGAAAGCTTCAACTTTTCTAGGTCAGTCATAATGTCCTGTACATATTGCAAAGTTTGTAGTCAATCCGTCGTAAAGAAAGGCCAAGCTAGATCTTGTGTTCGTCCCTTCAAAACAATCACAGTAAAACAGACCCAAAACAATTTACAGTAAAACTTGAAAAAAAATAGTGATATTGGTTAGTTGTTCTACGAAATGGTTTTTTTCTTCAACTATATAAATTTACGAATTATTATTTTATTTTGTTCAAAATCCATTTTTGAATGCAGAAATAGATTCAACACGCTGAAAAATTCCCATAACACTAGAATTCTACAGAAATAATTACTTAAATCTACCAGTTCAACAATTTCTAACCCAATTTCAAACAAATATCCCCTAAAAATCTTCATTTGCTAACATCTTTAACCTACCTCCTACCTCCTAGGTTTTTAATTCGTGGGTTTGAATTATATTCCAACACATTGATATTGTGATTTAATGGGATTACAAGAGCATGTTAATGCATGTGCAAGTATATATATGCATTCTTGCTTAGGCTAATCAAGGTCTCAGGTTCTTTGTGGTCCTTAAGGGTGTTGATAGGTCATGCAAATGACTGATTTCACATGGCGAGGACAAAGAAAATTTTAAAAATGGGGTTTTGCAAATGTATGTAGATGAATTAAATATTCTAATTAAGGTTGAATAGTGTAAGTTAAACTTAAGTTGCCATTTTGGAATTTTAGTCAAACTTTAACTTTGAGTTTCTACGTTTGAGTTTTGATTTAACGTTGAATTTTAACTTTGATTGGCCATTCTTATTCTTTCCAGATAATGATTATTTAGAATCTATAACAAATTCAACATAAAAAGACAAATTTCACTTTTTGTAGATATCGTTCACTTTTAGGAGATACTTCACATCTAGGTTATTTTTTTTTAGATACACTCAATTTAGTCTACTTTTGGAGACCACCTTAGTGGCTAATGTCACCTCCCTCATTTCAACATTTAATTCCCTACCTACTCCCATCTACCTTGAGATGCTATAAATAGAGTTTAGGGGGAAAGGAAAGGATTTCACTTTGAGAGGAGTTAAGATTGGAGTGAACTTGGTAAACATAAGATTTTGGTTGAGAGTATGAATAAAGGAGCTTGGTGGATTGAAGATGGGAACCATGAGAATTTGATGAATAAGTAAATTATGCACAATTTGAGAGGTAGTTTTCTATTTTATGATGACAAGAGCTTGATTTTTGGAAGGTAAGATGTCTTATGGTTTTCATCACATTTCTTATTGCATAAGAGACTAGTGAGCTGTATATACAACTCAATATGATAGCGATGTTGTCATGTGAGTAAGACTTACATCATCATATGTTAATTTAAAAAAAAATATAATACTTACAACAAATAATTGGAAGGTAAATTATCTTATGGTTTTCATTACATTTCTTATTGCATAAGAGAGTAGCGAGGTGCATCTACAACTCAATATGATAGCGATGTTTCCATGTGGGTAAGGCTTACATCATCATGGCTTCTTCAA
Source organism: Picea abies (assembly GCA_900067695.1). Taxonomy (NCBI): domain Eukaryota; kingdom Viridiplantae; phylum Streptophyta; class Pinopsida; order Pinales; family Pinaceae; genus Picea; species Picea abies. The sequence continues at coordinate 3,338 of CBVK0100683848.1, read as the reverse complement.
AAAATTGAAAAAAGGATCGGGACTTGGTGTCATCGTTGGTTGGCATTGGGTGGGCGATTCGTCTTGGTTAAAGCAGTTCTAGAAAGTCTATTGGTGTACTGGTTGGCGATAACAAACATTCCAGTTACAATTCTCTCCAGGATCATAAAAATGATGTATAGGTTTCTGTGGTCGGGCTGTGGGGATACAGAACGCATCCATGTTTGTAAGTGGGAGGACCCGACAGAGCCTAAAGCCTATGGTGGTTGGGGTTTTAAACATCTGGATTGGTTTAGCAAAGTGATGGATGCTAACACCCTTTGGCGTTGTTTGATGAAAGATGGTATTTGTCACAGGGTCATTTGGATAAATATTTACATTCCTCCTCGGTGGTGTCCTGGCTCAGAAGACTCGCGACGAGCTCATAACAATTCGCAATTACTTGGAGTTGGCTCCTCAAATCCTTTCATGTGGTGGCACATTGGACTGCATGGAAGCCAGGGTCGATGCCCATCTGCCTTGGAGAAGAGTCAATCCTTGGGTTGGGCAAAAAATCATTTTTATCCAACGGACTCATTGAATCTCTAAGGTCGAGAGGCTACCATTTTCTTTTTCAAATTGCAAACATGGGAAGACAAAGTTTAGTTATGACGTAGTGGAAATATGCCTGGGAGATGGGAATGGTCGGATTGGAGGCAGAAGAGTGGGAGGAATTTTGCAGAGCCCTGGTCCATGAAGGAATTTTTCTTTCAGACTCTCCGGATGAGCTAGTCTGGATAGGGAACATCTCCTCGGGGGTTATTACAACAAAAAATGCCTATGACGCTATAGTGTTGAATATTTGGACACGAAGTATCAATTGGTGGCACAACTCATTATGGAAATGGGATTTGACTCATAAACTCAAACTCTTTACTTGGTTGTTGATGGAGAACATGATCCTCACTTGGGAGAATTTGCAAAGAAGAGGGCGTCAGGGTCTGGGAATTTGCGCCTTGTGCAAACAAGACACATAATCGACCTAACACTTGATGATACATTGTAAATTTGTTCAACAGGTTTGGACAAAGTTGCTGGCAACACTTAAGATAAAATCTGGTTGGACAGGTTGGAACCTGCAAAATCTCTTTAAGGATTGGTGTCACAAGCATCCTCTTTGGCACATGTTTCCCTCCATTATATGCTAGCATATCTGGTTGGAAATAAACACAACAGTGTTTGAGGAAGGAAAAACATCTAAAGCCTTGGTGATCTACATGATTATGGGTTGATTAGGGCGAACAAAGAAGAAATTGCAAATTCCAACAAAAACAAAACTGCCTCCAAAGATTCTACTAGAAAGACCAGCAGGCTGGTTTGATGGGTCTGCACAAAGAAATGGGCAGCTAAGTGGAGTGGGGGGAGTAATCAGGGTAAATAGTCAAACAAAGTTCAGGTGGATGTTGAACTGTGGTCCATGCACAGATACCATAGAAAAACTTTTAGGAGTGTGGGCATTGGTTTCTTTGGTTCTCCGCTTACATATTTATGATCTATAGGTGGTTGGTGACTCAAATATTGTGATAGAATGGCTGAACCGAATAAGTGACATTCAGGTTTTGGGACTGACCTTTTGGAAAGATCGGATCTCAACCCTCATTTCAGAATTCTCGGCTTTAGAATTCATGATACTTATAGAGATTTTAACCGGGAGGCTGATGAGATTTCCAAACAAGCTCTGGATCACCAGGAAAGAAGACTAAAATGCTTTCAGATGGAGGATCGACTAGAGGGTCCATCTCAATTTCTATCTCTTTATTGATGTTTTTTTGTAGTTGTTGATATCCATATTATAGTTTCTTGTTGGTTTTCGGATTTAGGGTATGCTGTATGGATAGATCATATTTCTATATAGGCAACATGTGAAGCCTCCTTTAGATAGGGTGCTAAAGAGTTTTTTCAACCCCCCATAGTTCATTTGGGGATGTCAGATCTTGCTGTAAAATTCTTGTATTTTGGGTTGAAGCATCAACCATGTCAATTTTTTGTCATTGTAAAGCAACCTTATATATATATATATATAATATATATAAGTGCAATTTTTCATGTGAAAAATTCTTGTTGATTTTCATTTCCTTTTATTAAGGGATTTGAGAACCATAAGTGTAGCCCACTTTTGGGTGTAAACATCTTGTTGTGATCAATTAGTATATTTTGAATGAAGTCGTTTGTCTTTATTGTGTCAATTCTTTGTCATAATTTTGTTGTCCTTGATGGATACATGTAAATTCTTGTAGTTCATGTAATTAGTATATTTTGGATGAAGTCGTTTGTCTTTAATGTGTCATTCTTTGTCATAATTTTGTTGTCCTTGACATAATTTTGTTGTCCTTGATGGATACATGTAAATTCTTGTAGTTCATGTTCTTAAGTGGACAAAATCTAAGGCCATGCAAATCTACACTATATTATTAACATAATTTAACCAGCTCATTGCAAACAAAACAAAAATAATATACAAATTCCTATTTAAGTTGTTGATGGTCCTTGCTTACAATATGAAAGTTGTTTCCTTAAACTCTAGTTCTAAGTTCTAACCTTGTTGAATATTAAGCATTTGATCAATGAGTAGATTGTACAAAATTTGAGTAGTATCTTTCTATTTTTTGAAGGTAAATTATCATATGATTTTCATCACTTTTCTTATCGCACAAGAGTAGCAAGGTATATCTACATCCAAATATGATAGAGATGTTGTCACATGGAGAAGGCTTACATCATCATATGCTGGATTAAAAAACATAATACTTATAACAAATAATAACAATAATACTATATGTGGATAGATACAAATGGAAATAAAAATATATCTGTATATATGAAAGAGAGAAAACAGATATTTAAACTAATTATAAAAACCATTATATAAAAAGATTAAAAAAAAAGATAAGATTTACACAAATAAAAATATCATAGATATAACATTCACATAGAAATAATGTTAAAATGCAAATTTGTTAACAATAATCAAAATTATATTTTTAATTATTAATATCTAATAAGTTTATATTGTGGATTTTTAAAACCATAAACATGACCCACTTTTAGGTGTAGCATCTTGTCGTGATCAATTAATGGTTTTTTTTTAAGATAAATCCACTTATCTTTGTTGTATCAATTTTTTGTCACAATTTTGAATTGTTATCCTGGATAAGTGTTAAATTTCTTCTCATTCCATTTCTTTCTTTGAAACCACAAGTAGATAACATAACTCATTGCAACCAAAACAAAAATAAGTGTACAAATTCCTATTTATGTTGTTGGCGGTCCTTACTTACAATATGAAACTCGTTGAATATTGTGCAATTGTGAGATCGGAA
>CBVK0100683847.1:0-29859 GCA_900067695.1 Picea abies | reverse complement strand
CTAGTCATAGTTCTATAGATCCTAAGATGGTGGAAATTTTTCATTTACCAAGAAGCAAGCATGGAAAATCTTGGTTGGTGAAGCTGGCTATAGGAGCCAAAAGAAAATTTAATGAGATGGTTAAGTCATGTCTTATGGACATGAATGGATTGAACACCAGGGCAGCTTTGAACATCTTGCCTTTAGGTTCCTATGATTTTCTAATTGAGATGCATTGGTTGGACCAACATCATGCATCTTAGACTATCGTAACAAGGCCTTTACTTTCTTAGATGAGTAAGGGACCCTAAGGAAGGTGCAGGGAGTTCCCAGGGCAGTAACCATCCGAGAAATTTCAGCATTGTAGCTGAAGAAATGTTACGAAAAAGGGTGTCAAATATTTGTAGTTCATATGGAGGAGACACCTAAAGATAAGGTGCCAAATTTGGATGATTATGCAGTCCTAAAAGAGTTTGAAGATGTGTTCAAGGAGGTACTAAGACTACCCCCAAAGAGAGACATTGATTTCTCTATAAATTTAATGACTGGAGCAGCTCCAGTGTCAAAGAATCCTTACAGAATGAGTACACTAGAGCTGAAGGAGTTGAAAATGAAACTTTAAGAGATTCTGAAGAAGGGGTATGTACGACCAAGTGTGTCACCTTGGGGTGCCCTGGTCTTGTTTGTGAAGAAGAAATATGGAACATTAAGATTGTGCATTGATTTTAGAGAGTTGAATAAAGTGACTGTTAAGAACAAGTATCCTCTGCCAAGGATTGATGATCTTTTTAATCAATTGAAGGATGCAAAGATAATTTCAAAGATAGATCTCAGGTCAGGATACCGTTAGGTAAGAATTAAAGAGGAATATATCAACAAGACTTCCTTTAGGACAAGTTATGGTCATTATGAGTTCACAGTGGTGCTATTTGGGTTGTCAAATGCACCAGCTATTTTCATGTTCTTAATGAATGGTGTTTTCCAAGAATATTTAGATAGGTTTTTCATTGTCTTTTTGGATAACATACTTATATATTGTATGTCAGAGGAAGAGCATGAACATAATTTGAGTATGGTGTTGCAAGTATTAAGGGAGCATCAGTTGTATGCCAAATTGAGCAAGTGCTCATTTTATTAGAAGAAAATTCACTATTTTGGGCATATCATTTCAAAGGATGGGATAGCATTGGATATTGAGAAGATAGAAGCCATTCGAGAATGGTCAACACAAAAGAATGTGATAGAGGTAAGATCATTCATGGGCCTTGTAGGCTACTATAGGAGATTTATTGAAGGATTTTCAAAGATTGCACACCCAATCACTTCCTTGCAAAGAAAGGGTATGAAGTTTCAGTGGACATTGGATTGTGAAAAGAGTTTCCAACACTTGAAACAGTTATTAACAAGTGCTCCAATACTAAGGATTGCAGACTCAAATGAAGACTTCATTGTATGCACAGATGCATGTAAAGAAGGACTTGGTGGAGTCCTCACTCAAAATGGGTTTGTTATATGTTATGAATCAAGGAAGTTGAAGGAGCATGAAAGACACTATGCCACTCATGATTTGGAGTTGGAATCCATAGTGCATGCCCTGAGGAAATGGAGACACTACCTCATGGGAAAAAGGTTTGAGTTGAGAACAGACCATAATGGTCTAAAATATTTATTTGATAACTCTAAATGCTAGGCAAAGTAGATGCTTAAAATTTCTAAGTGAATATGACTTTGATATAAATCATATCAAGGGGAAAGAGAACAAAATGGTTGAAGCACTCAACAGAAGAGTACATGAATTGCATGCTACAACCATTAGCATGTACCAATCATATTTGAAACCCATAATTATAGAGGCTGCCAAGTTAGATTTGCATTACAAGGAATTAGTGGCAAAATTACAGCAAGGTAATTTGCAACAGAAAATTGAGGAATATAAGATAGATAATGATGAAATTCTCATGTACAGGGGAAACATTTATGTACCAAATTCTCAGGAATTGAAAAACCTAATATTGAGAGAAATGCATAATGTGCCTTATGTTGGGCACCCAAGATATCAGAAAACTATTGCAGCTATCAAGAGCCAATATTATTGGCTAGGCATGAAGAAAGAGGTTGTTGATTTTATTGCCAGATGTTTGGAATGTCAAAAGGTAAAGGCTGAGCATAGACACCCAGCTGGTTTTCTACGACCATTACCCATTCCTGAGTGGAAATGGGAACTTGTAACAATGGATTTCATCACTAAACTTCCTAGAACAAACAAGAACCATGATTCTATCATGGTAGTGGTGGATAACCTTACTAAAGTTGGTCATTTTATTCCAGTTAAGCTCACTCATAAGGAAGCGAACATTGATGATATTTATATGAAAGAAATTGCTAGATTACATGGAATACCCAAGACAATTGTGTCTGACAGAGATCCAAAATTTACCTCAAAATTTTGGAAGAGATTATTTAATGGATTTGGAGCAAATTTGAATTTTAGTACAACTTATTATCCAGAATTAGATGGACAAACAGAGAGGGTGAATCAAGTGATTGAAGATGTGCTGAGGATGTATATGATGGATAAACCATCAAAATGGGAAGAATACCTACACTTGGTAGAGTTTGATTATAAAAATGGGTACCAAGCATCTCTAAAGATGAGCCCATTTGAGGCACTTCATGGTAGAAAGTGCAACACACTAGTAAGCCGGGATAACCCAACAGACAGAGCAGTGGTTGGGTCAGATTTTCTCTAGGAAATGGAGGAGAAAATGATAAAAATAAAACAAAATTTAAAGGTTACCCAAGACAGGCAGAAAAGATATGATGATAAGGGAAGAACTCACAGGGAATTTAAAGTGGGTGATAATGTATTTTTGAAAGTAAAATCCAACAAAAGTTCCCTGAAGTTGGGAAATTGTTCAAAGTTGGCAGCTCACTATTGTGGACCATTTGAAATCCTAGAGAGAATTGGTCCAATAGCTTATATGATTGCATTTCCTGCATCTATGCCTGTTCATGATGTATTCCATGTATCATTTCTCAAGAAATATATACTTGATGCTAATCATGTTATTGATTGGAATGTGATCCAGGTGGAGCAATAAGGCGCATTCCAAGTGCATCCGGTGTGCATTTTGGACCGGAAAATCAAACAACTCCAGAATAAATCTATAGGGCTTGTAAAGGTCCAATGGAATTGGTACAGTCCCGAGGACGCTACTTGGGAGCATGAGGATGAAATGAGGGTAGAATAACCGCATCTTTTTTAGGATTTTTGAAATTTTGTTGTATATGGGTACATGATGCACTAAGGACAGTGCATAAATAAGGGGAGGGGATTGTAATATCCCTAGGCCAAACCCAATTTTAATGTAAATTATAATGTACTTAAGCTGGTGATCTATTTGATGTCATTTTGTATGCACATTTCATGGCATAGTGCATGCTTGTACTATGCAGTAAAATGATGAAGTGTGCACATTCCTGGATACCGTGCACAACAACTTGAGTGTGTGCAATTTTGAGGCCAGGGAGCCTTTTGTGTATATGTTTTTTTTTATAGGCTGGCGATCTAGTTATTATAAGCTAGGATGCTTATGTTTTGATTCGGCTGAAGAGCCTAGATTTTAAAGGCCAATGTGCCTATTTTTGTATATGTCTCATAATTAATATAAAATACATCATTGCGCGCAGAACGACCATGATAAAAGAGTATGGGGGACTAAACTCCACTAGTTAGGGAAAAGGTGGGGCTAAACGTTAAGGAAAAGGACTAATCTAGGGAGCTTAAGACAAAAAGGAATATTATATTAATATTTCTTAAATCATAAAGTACGGATAATTATTTTATCCTAAGTTCTAAAGTTGGGGACAAGTGGGCCAAAGTAGTTCCCAACATGACAAGTGTCAATTTGGGGACATGCATACATATTGTTGGGACTTAGTTCATTTTCCCATCTTTTCCATCATTCTTCCCATCATTCCTTCGATCATTCAGTCATCAAGTCAATCATCCATCAGCATGCACACACCCATTGAGCTATCTTTTGTATCTTCATGAATGTACCTGATCCTGTATCCATAAGCATTTTTTTGTTCATGTAGTTGGTTAGCATGGGAGCTAGACTGAAGAAGCGGGTTGTCAGGCCCGTGGGATATTGAAGAGGAAGGTTTTCAGTCCCATGAGCAATTTATCTCTAGGTGAGAGAATTGTTGGGAATTGATTTCTTGAAGGTTCTAAACTACAACTATAGTTCTATGAGACTTCCTGTTCGGCATGTTTCTAAAGCCCAGAAAGGAGGTGGGGAAGCTGAAGGAATGTTGAGAAGAGAAGGGGCACACTTTCTAGGGTGGGCCAGGCATGTGGGGAATGAGGGATTGTAGGTTGTTAGTTTTATTTGGCACCTGATACATAGTCTTTCCTTTATCCTGGTTAGGAATCCCTTTACCCAGGTGGAGCTTAGTCCCAGCTCGGGGGTGACTCACTATTGAGAGTGATGAATAGTGTGGTCTAAGGCTAACAGGTTCGGGGAAGGTATGCACATAGTTGGTGACATTCTTACCAAGATAAGTGTTTGTGTGATAAATTTACTTGCTACATTGTTATTTACATTCTTATTTTTATGGGTTATCATATGTGTGGTTGTAATTGTGTTTATTTTAATGGGTATTGCATGTATATGTTTACTGTTATTTCAGCATGAATCTATGTATTTATATATGTATTTGTATATTTACATTTTATATATCTATAATGCTTCTGCAAGAGTTCTGTGTGTATATATTTTAATTGCATGTAGTTCGAAAAATTTATGTGGCATAGCTCAGTTGGATGTTGGGTATGTTACAGTATGTTCCACAGAGAGAACAATAAGAGTTCTCTGGTGTAGCATGGCCCATCATGGATGGTCAAGGACATTATACTACCTACAACAGCTTCATCTCAAAATCAAGTATAATACATGTATCTCCAATTGTGTCATTGACAGCCTTAGTCGGCCCCCTATGGTTGCACTGAACACTATGATCCATTCCTTTGGACATGAATCCTCTAAGTGGCCCCAACTTTATCAGCAAGATACAAAATTCTCCACCACATATCATCTCTTGGGTATAGGCGCAACTCTCACTAATTTTCACATTTAGGATAGAATCTTATGCCACCCGGTCCATCTTTGTGTTCCTACAAGAAAGTGTGCAAAGATGATTTGGGAATCCCACTACAATCGGGTGGCAGGACATTTTTGCGTAGAGAAAACTTTGGTCGTTCTTCGAAAACATTTTTATTGGCCAAAAATTCGACAGGATGTCAACAAGTATATCAAATATTGCACTTCTATGTCATTGCCAAGCCATCCATCAAGAAGCAAAGCTTATATACCCCTCTTATGACTCTCAAGAAGCCTTGTGAATCCATCTCAATGGATTACATGTCTATCTTTCCATCCACCAAGCAAGTAAATGACTGTGTGTTTGTGGTCATTGATCGGTTTTCGAATATGGCCATCCTCACAGCCTGTAAGAAGAATGTCACAATGACAGATACTGCCAAGCTCTTCTTTGAATGAGTGTGGGTCCACTTTGGGATGTCATAGATCATAATCTTCGACTGAAATAATAGGTTCCTCAAAACCTTTTGGTCATGTCTCTGGTCTCTTTTGAACACCAAGCTCACAAAATCCACTGCTTTCCACCCCCAAATCGATGGCCAAACCTAGGTCATCAATCAGATGATTGTGCACATTCTGCGCATGTACAATTATAAGCATCCATGTACATGGGACGAGAGTCTCCCCTTTGTCCAACATAGTTACAACATGGATCTTGATAGTTCCACTGACCATAGCCCATTTCAGGTGGGTCTGGGATTCCAACCCTTGGGACCCAATGATGTTGCATTGCCTCTTTCCACCACACAGAAAGTCTCTTCCCCTAATTAGTCTGCAATCTAGAAAGCCACCAAATTCATTGAGTGGAATCAACACATCCACCAATAGGTCCAGGAGATTTTGCAGAAATCCAATGCTAAGTACAAGAAACGCCATGATCAACACAGGGTACCACACCAGTTTTAGGTTGGTGACAAATTATGGTTACATCTGCAGAAGGAGCGTCTCAGCAAGCCCCATCGGAAGCTTCACCCACTTTGTTATAGGCCTTACACTATCACCAAGGATGTGGGTAGCAATTCTTTCGAGCTCAACACTCCACCCTTCCTTGGTTTTCATCTAGTATTCAATGTGGACCTCCTTTGGCCATATTTTCTACCATTATCAGACACTTCTGAGATTGTAGAACAATTGACCCCAATAGAGCTCAACCCTGACTATATGGAAAAATAATCCACTGATCAGATCGTGGAAACACAGGTCAAGGGCACTCGCCAGCAGCAAATCCATCTTTATCGAATTATCAAGGCAGGGAAACTCCTACACTAAGGAAAGTGGCTCACCCGGGACAAAATCCAGCAAAATTTTCCTCACCTGATGGGGGAAATCAATGCAATGGAGACCATTTCTTCCTAATGGGGGACGATTGATCCAAGTGGATATTGGTGGCCACCCACCTATTCCAACTGGCTCCTCGTGTCCATGTTTGTTCAACACGTTCTTATGTATTACTTTGTAATTGTGGGTTCTACACTTCTAGGGTTGTCAGAAGCCCCACACATACTCTGGGTGGATATGGGTGGCCTCTCACCTAATCCAACTAGATTATTTTGTATGTTTTCATGTCATCACATCTTGTTGTACTTTCGTGGTCATGTTGGGGCCCTAAACATTATTTTTTTGGATCTCCATAGTCAAACTGTAGATGAAGTCAATGTTTGATGGTGGAATGTGTAGTTCTGTAAAAGACCTTTCCAATGGGCTATTACACACCTAAAAAGGAGGTCGTATGCAAAATTTATGGCCCTAGGAAGTTGAGGTACCCAATTACACCAACTTACCTATAGGGCCCACATGACTTTTTGTGTTTCACCTTCTAGGTTTAGGTTTTTGGATGTCTAGGGTTTTGGCATTCATGAGTAATATAAAAAAGGCATATGGAGCCTCATTGTAATCCATTCTTCTTAGAAGGATGCATGTAGCAGCCACATCTCTTATCAAAGATAGATACAACCAATCAAGCAAGTTTTAGTTCTATAGTTTTACAATTTAATCCTATTTCATTATTTAATAGAAGATATTTTTCACTAGATATTTGTGTTATTCTCCATATCTCTGTGTTTATTGTATTTAGTCCCTTAATCAGTTCGTTCCACTCCTAAATTTGGATCAATGACTATGGGGGAGACCATTATTGGAAGACCACTACACACAAAATACTGAGGGAAGGGTTCTATTGGCCTAGTATTTTTTCCGATGTATACAAGGAAGTTTCAATATGCCATGAATGCCAAATTTTCAATGGAAAAAGAAAGTTGCAACCTTTACCTTTAAATCCCATCTCTGTTGAAGCACTATTCAAGAAATGGAGCCTTGATTTTATAGGAGAGATTCATCCACCATCCTCATCTTAGCATAGGTGGATACTGATAGCCACAAAATACTTCACCAAATGGATTGAAGTAGTCCCCACAAGGCAAGCTACTGATATTGTTATCATTCAATTTCTAGAAAGCAATATTTTGTCTAGATTTGGTTGTCCAGTCAAGATCATTATTGACAATGCAACAACATTCAAGTCCAAGAAAATGGAGAAATTTTGTAGTGATTATAATATAACTCTTGGCCATTCCACAACTTATTTCCCACGTGGTAATGGGTTGGCTAATTCATCCAAAAAATGTTTGACCAGAATTATTAAGAATCTTCTGTAGGAAAATAAGAAATATTGGCACAAAACAATTATCTATGCACTATGGGCTGATAGGATCACCACCAAAATGTCTATTTCTACATCACCCATTCAAATTGTATATGGTACACACACAGTTTTTCCTACCTCATTAGGGTTGTTAGTGATGAGACTATTGCAAGAACAAGAAGTTGAACCAAATGATTCTCTAAGAAGGATAAACCAACTAATCCATGTGCAGCAAATGAGAGAATAGGTCTTCACAAACTCACAATTGCATCAATATAAAATGAAAATATCTTTCGATAGGAATACTAAGGAAGATGATTTCAAGGTGGATGATTTGGTATTGAAGTGGGATGCAAGGAATGAAGACAGAGGGAGGCATGTAAAGTTTGACCATATTTGTCTAGGACCATTCAAGATCATTTCATACCATGGTAACAATCCCTATTTGATGCAGGAGATCAATGGAGATCTAATTGGTGGAGGACCTGTGAATAGAAGGTTTCTCAAACACTATCTTGATTAAAAAAAAAAATCTCTCCATTTCATTGTAAATAACCATTTTATTTTCATATGAAGCATTTCAACTCAATAATCAATAGAAAATTGAAGCCCGAAGTTAAGGCCCTAAGTGTTTGTTGATTTTAGTCAAAGTTGGGTCACGAAAGTATTGTAAATAAGTTTTTTTGTCAGTTTAGAGTCTTTTGAGTCAAATAAAGCCCAATGGACAGGCACTTGGCCTATTGTTCTTTGCTATTTCACTTGGAGGATAACATCCCCATTTGATCCAATTGTTAGTTGCATCATGATTTTCATAGCTAGAGTTAGAGGCTTGTCCAAAGTCTTCAAATTCATGCCATGATATTAGGAAAATCAAGACATTCCTAGATGAATCATAGTTAGTCTATCAAGGTTTATGAGGTTAGTAATAAAATAAAGAATGGCTTGAAATGTCAGTAAGGGGTTTATCCATAAGTTGATTTAAAGGGTGTATTGTCTTTTTCATAAAATTCCATCATAGAAACAAATATTCAAGAGTGTAAATTTCATCATGTTCAAGTTGTAATTGTCCACTTTCCTAAGTCTCAAATCACATTAAAAAGTGGGAAATTATGTGCTAAGTTAGAATCAAAGGTTAGGGTGAATGTCATGTCAAAAGATATTATGGTTCATCATCGCCTAATAATGAGGTTAGAAAAGGAACAATCATGGCACTCCATATCATTTGTATCATTGCAAACTTCAAAGGTGTACCCATTGTGCAAGTTCATTGCACAAATCTTTAACTTTCCTTGAAAATTATTGTCGCTATGGATAACCACTTCCCTTTTCATAATTTGGTTCCTTATCCATTCAAGCATAAATATTGCCCACCTTTTTTTTTTCTCCATCGTCTCCAAGACCTGCGCTTCATCCATAGCCTTTCCAACAAGCTCCAAAGATCTCTTCTAAGCAAATGATGTGTGATGCTAGTTGCTACACAAAACCTGTGTGTTGATATTCACTACGTAAATATTTCATTCTAGTTGCTACACAAAACTTGTGTGTTGATATTCACTACGTAAATATTTCATTCTATTTTTTATCACACATTCTCCATTTGTTTCAATCATTGTTCAAGAGCCTTTCTTGGATCCCATTAAAAGTTAGCCTATGGAACGAGTTTGATTTTCACATAACCAAATTTCCTTCATTTGAGTTAAACTCTTTCCATCCTTATTGTTGTGCCAAATTGTTCTACTACTGTTTATTGTTGCACTGAGTTTTATACTACTATTCATTGTTGCGCTGATTTTTCTACTATTTTTTGTTGCTGCACAGAGTTGTCTACTATTGTTTGTTGCTGCGTCAAGTTTCTGACTATTGATTCGTTTGTTGTGCAGAGTTTTCGGTTGCTACCTATTGTTGGGCACCGTGCAAAGTCACTATTCTCATTTGTTGTGCATACGTTATTTCTCTTGTTTGTTGTGCAAAGGTTATTGTTCCCATTTTTGTTCCACATAGGTTATTACAATCTATTGTTGCACACCTGCAGTTCACACAACGTTGACATATATCAGCATCATGACAACTCCTCAATGAAAAATAAAGAATGTAAGAAGAGGGGAAGTAGTGAGGTTTGAGCCACAAAATTTGAATTTTGTAAATGCAGACCCAACAATCAAGGTGTCCTTTGAACAAGTTGGATGCATGAGATTCTGTGAAAAGGTTTAGGGGCATAATGTGCTTCTAACCATGAAGTTTGTTCTTAATTTTGATGGTGTCAATGCAACCATTACAAGGATCACTTTTCTAGTGTCATAGGAGACCATATGAGCTACTACAGAGATTTTTATGCAGGGATAGAAGTGTTTTAAAGGTATTCCATTAGATAATTCATTTTATATTGATTTTATGAAACCTGAATAGAGAAATCGAAAGATTGGTGACACCATTCCCAGTGAATATTTTTTGGAACCTTTTGAGAAATTTTTAAAGTTAATCCATCACGATGGTAGGTTTGACAAGGTACATCAATGCCACATTAGGATCCTCATGAATTTCAAAGGGAAAATCCCCCTAAAGTTACCCTTCTTCCTATTTAGAAGCCTGGGAAAAATGGCAGACAATGTCCAATCCAAAGGTGAATAGATAGAGAGTATCCTATTCTATTTTTCCTTGGTGAAGTTGTTGGTGGTTGAAGATCATGTAAAGTTAAATAGGGACCAGTATTCTTTTTTTACTTCATAAAACATTTCCATGGATCCTAAAGGAGATACTCCCTTGTCTGCTAAGAAATCAACATCTCATAGTTCATGGGTAAAGGGAGGAGGAGTTGCTGAAAGAGGAAAAGGAAAATATATTGATAATCCATCACTCAATCATCCAGTTTTGAAGAAAAGAAGAAAAATGAAATTCAATGATGAACCTAAAGAGGCACATTTTCCTAGTAAATTGTGCACTAGGTCATCTTCTAGGAGGTTTCCCATACCAACAATTCAGAAAGAATTTGTTGAATTTGCATCCCATGAGATTGATGAAGAGAAAGTGAAACCAGGGGAGAAATATGTAGATGTCAAAGAGATGCAGAAAAAACTCAAGAAAGATCAACATATTATAGCCCATCTCTATAAGGATAGCAAAGAATTGAAAATAAATCTAACAGAGAGGACTTCTAAAGCACAAACACCACAAAGTAAAGCAAGTCAGAAATCTCCTACTTCATTCACAGGGGGGAAAAAGAACATAAAATGGCTGAATACACAGCTAAGAGAAGCTCAATATGAGATTATCAATATTAGGGAGGAAAAGAGAATATCATAGCAAGGGATTATGAATCATTACAAGAAATGCAGGCCAGCCATAGACAATGCATGTGCAATCATTTTTTATGCGCAATCAAAGTTGAAAAGGAATGCATCTTTGTTGAGACAGGTAGGAAATTTGAAGAGATAGAAATTGTCATTGAGAAAGGAAAATAGGACCTTACGAATACGAGTGAAATTGGATAAATAAGCTAAGTACAGGATGAATTATCCCATCCTTTACTGCCAATAGGATTCACGTGAGCAACCTCAGCATGAATATTCACTACCCGAAATCGTTACACAAATTTTGTAGCCAACACTTGTGCAGAAGTAACCAAAATTCATTGCATGAGGGTGAAATGATTGTCTAGAAATGCATATGATGACTCGCCACAATCACATGATCAAATTTTTCTCAAGGATCTATGATTGTAAATTGTGTTTTTGTTATATTATGATTGACAAATTGGGTTTTCTATTTTTGGTAAATCTTGTAGAGGTTGTTGTTCTCTTTGAAAGAAACCAGATCCATAACTCTAGGATGTAGTAGTTCGAATCCTAACAGCTAAGTGCATCTTTAGTTTTCTATATATGTTGACCATTTTGATGTAAAGGGAAGACAAAAGTATAGTATTTTTTTTTATCTTCAATGTAATTTTCTGAAACTAATAGAAATACAAATGCATAAGTCCTGAACTCCTTATGAAAAAGATTCTAATGGTGGTGATATGAAGATTGTACTCATATTTGTATTTATTCCTTGTGTACTTACTATCATCTGCACTTTTCTTCTCTTTAAATTGGTAAAGTAAAAGTCCATAATTTATCTAATGGTGCTCTAGACTTAATTGATTTAAATTGTGTTTATCTTCTTAACTAAAGATCATAATTAATCCTTTTACGGTGCTCTAATTGTATTATGTGTTTATGTTCTTATTTCACCCTACATAATCAAACTCAACACTGAAGTTCATCACCTTGTTTAACTTTTGTTCCTCTAAGGAGTTCTACCTACTAGACATTGTTTTCTTTTGTTTTCAAGGGTTTACTCCAGCCTTGAAAAAACTATCTCAAACTTCTAAATCCAGCCATCAATTCGATAGAAACCTGTTTATCATTGATAAAGTCTCAGAGACAACACTCTCTAGATTGGAAATGATAGTTTCTAGTATTAAAGTTGGTTTGTAGGTTACCTTTGTAGATTGTTTCTTCATCCCAACAATTTACTCATAGTTAACATTTTGGCACCGTTGCTAAGGATGAAATTGACAATTTTCCCTCGAAAAGAATGACTAAAATCTTTAAATTTGATTCCTGAGGGTAACAATAAATCAAATACATTTATTGGTTGAACTATTCTTACCCCAGCGACTTCATTTAATAAGATAAGTAGCATAAAGTTTTTTTTTTAAGAAAATAAGAAATCTTGGCTCCTAAGAGAATTTACACTAGAAGGAACCCTGATCTTGAACCTATAGCATCTCTATCTAATCTTGAGAAACTCTTACACAAAAGAAAAGAAAAGACAATCAAATCATTTTCTTTCCTGGAAAAAAATCTATATTTTCCCAAAGACGAGGTAAAAAGCATTGATGACCTTGACTTTGATTTAAAATTTGAACAAACCTTGTTCAAATCTAGATTAGAATCTGATTTTAATGAAATCATTTTTGATGAGAAGAAAATCCAGTATTTAATTCCTACTATTCCCATTTAGACTATTACTATTCATACTGTCTCCACTCAAACTGTTCAGATAGCTCAAAATCCTCCTAGAACCATGCCATATTTGCTCCTCTTGCATTTCCTACCTAGTTGCATGATTTACCTCAAAATTATAATCATATAATCATATCATTTGATGTTGAAGAGAATGTACCAGCACAAAGACATTTAGATTGGTTTAATTGTTTTGTTGAACTAGAGGATGTATATCATGAGGATGCAAATGTAAGTTTGTTTGCACAAAGTATTTCAGGAGAAGTCAGAAAATGGTTCATGGCTCTTCCTACAGTAAGAATCCATGATTTTGTAGCTTTTGAAACACTTTTCCTTGCAAGGTGGGGTGACAATAAGAATCCTCTTCAATTGTTAAATCAATACAATAACATCAAAATATCACCTAATGAAACAACACAATAGTTTTCGACCAGATTTATGAAAGTTTACAATTCAATTCCTATTGAAGTAAAACCCCCTCCTAGAGCTGCCCAACTTCGATATGTTGATTCTTATGACAATGACTTTTCCTTGTTGTTGAGAGAAAGGAGATCCAATACACTAGATGACATGATGAGTGATGCAATTGAAGTGTAGGTAAATCTAATTGCCTCATGGAAGATCAAACATAATCCTGATAGAGATGTGAAAAAGGTCCAAGGTGAAGCACAGTCCTCAACTTCTCAATCATCAGATGATAAATTTGATTTTATGACGAAAACTATGGAAATATTCATGGAAATAATGTCCTTGAAAAATAAACCTACCACCAGAGAGAAAACTGATTTTCAGCCCAGAAATAAAAAATTTAGAAGGGCTCTAGTTCCCCAGATTAGGAAAAGAGACCAGAGAAATCAAGGTGATCAACAAATAAAACCTTATTTCCAAAAAAGCTATTTAAATGAATATTTTGATAAAACAATTGAAGACAATATGCATTGTTGTGATGATACATAAACAAATGTATTATTTACTAAATAAGAACCTGATCAATTTATGGATGAAAATGATAAGTTTATGCAGGATAATGATGGTATGTTGTCAATGGAAACATAAGAGTATAAGAAGGGAGTTCAAAATGTTGTTATGCAATTTAAGTAACATTACAACCTAAGAAGCAAAATTGTTCCTACAAATCCCCCAAAGGAAAATTCTACAAGGGAACTTCAGATCAATACACCTTCTTCAATCCAACCTAAGAAATATAGTTCAACAAAGGATGCAGTGGAGAAATGGAAATCCAAAGAAGAACCCCCAAAGAAGTTACATGAGGCAATAAAGGAAGCAGTCATCAAAGAGGTAGAAAAAGTCCCATCTCCTTTTAATTTTGAAAGTGAAATGGCTAAAATAAAAATTTATGTTCCATTCAATGAGCTAATTAAAAATGGTGAATTCAAAACTTAGATCATTAAGATGCTCAAAATGGAAGAATCCCCTGACACCTTGAATGTCCAAGATGATCACCCTGCTATCTTGTTTGGCCCATGTGTGGAGGAGAGTGGTGATGTTGATGATGTCCCTCCTTTCTATGTTAGTATTAAAATTCATGACATGAACTTACATAATGCCATGTTAGATTCAGGAGCATCACATAATATGGTGCCCAAGGTAGTCATGGATGAGTTGGGCCTAGATATCAGAAGGCCTTACAAGGATATCTTCTCCTTTGACTCAAGAAAGGTGAAATTCTTGGGTTTAATCAAATATTTGGTTGTATCACTGTCTCAAATTCAATAAAAAAACCTAATTATGGATGTGGTGGTTGCTGACATCCCCCCTAAATTTGCAATGTTGTTATCAAGATCTTGGGCTGCAAATTTGAAAGGGACTTTTCAAATGGATATGTCATATGCTACTATCCATGTTTTTGGCCAAGAAAGGAGGTTGTACAAAGAAGTGCTTCTCAAGTACATGGTGAGTATAAAAACTCAACCAAATAACCATCCTATTTACTCTATAGATACTGAGGTTGGTTCCTCTATTTTCTATAATGACTTTCTTTTTGAAGAGGATGAGCCAACGAATGTTATGACCATCAAAGACAAATTTGATCATCAAACAGAGGAAATTATGGATCATCAAAACAATGAAGAGGATGAGATGTGGAACATGAGATTTGATAAAGCTTCT
The DNA here is from genome assembly GCA_900067695.1 of Picea abies. NCBI lineage: Eukaryota > Viridiplantae > Streptophyta > Pinopsida > Pinales > Pinaceae > Picea > Picea abies. The sequence goes on along the minus strand of CBVK0100683847.1, from coordinate 14,941 downwards.
AGCAGAGAAGGAGCAGGATCTGGTGTATGGATTAACCGTCCCAAGATAGACACAAATATTTATTCTTACAAACTTGCTTTTGATTGCACGAATAACATGGTTGAATATGAGGCACTGATTTTTGGATTGACGACTTTGAAATAATTGGGTGCAGGGAGGATAGTTGTACCTAGATATTCTAAGCTTGTCATAAATTAGGTAAAGGGTATACATCAGTCGAAGCATCCTATATTGAGGGAATATAGGAATATATTACTTTATATTCTTGAAGATTTTTCAGAATACAATTTGTTATCACACTAAGTCGCCTTGGGTCTCTGAGTTTGTTTTTGTTTAAAAAAAAAAAACCTTAGATTCTTATTTTCTCTTTAAAATAAATTTCTCATACTTTAAATGTTATTTATGATAGGAACCCTTAGGATGACTAAACCTTTGAGTCATATCTTGTGTGTTGATCCACAATTCAATTTTTGGTCCTCAAACCCTTATGATCTCATGGTCTATTCTTTATGTCCCCTCTCGTGATTCATCCCTAGGTTGATACCTCCCATGACCAGGCTGATGTGACACACCTCTCTCATCACTCATGACCTTGCATGCATACCTCATCATCCCCACTCACCTATCCAATCATTTTTTATTTGGAGAACGTTTCCCACTCAGCAAGCATTTTCGTAGCGCCGGTCACAATTATCATGCACCCACTCCAAGTCATGATTGCCAAGACTGATACCTTAACCCTTGTTTTCAGTGCCTGAAGTCGGTTGAAATGTTTTCAAAATATATTGTATTTATTATCCTTGGTAACAGTTTCTAAATTTGAAATTTCAGCAGTGATGTGTTGCGTAAGTTTGCCTGTTCAGATCAGACAATCACATGCCCACTAAACCCGATGATGTGACAGATTTCAGGGATGAATTTTCCTCAAACTCATCCTAGATTCACACTGAGGAGCTCAACAATTGTCGACTTCACAGGCATCTTATGCAACCTCCTTCGCATATTAATTTTCATAGGATATTTGTGCTCGAGTTTTGGTTTGCTAAGCTTGCAGGGTAGTATGGGAGACATATTTTCATTCCTGTAAACATCTCCTCTCATATCCATAGTCTGATTATTGTGTTTAGTCATAGCCTTTGGAAGTCACAGGCCTGAAATAGCCCATCCTCTATGTGTGCGTTGTGCTACGCAAAGGCACTGCTCAAACCTCTATGATTATCCTTTGCTTCTTTTCATCCTGTACGAAGAGTCAATTCATAATTACTTCCTCATAATCTACACTATGAAAACCTATATGAGCCTGAAATTCCATTTCTCATAGACAAGTTCATTTTCTAAGTACTGTTAATTTGGAGGTCCATCCTTGTGCTTTTGAGACTTAAATTGAAATTTTCTGGTTAATAGCATCCCTTACAGCCTCTTAATAACCCTCTTTCTAAGTCATGGAGATCCCTCAGTCGAAGAAAGCACACAAAGGTGGAAATATAGTTCGAATAGAACCTGTGGACATGTGCCTTTTTGACACAAAACCCATGGCAAGGGAAATGTTTCGAAGAGTAGGATGCCTCTCTTTCTACCAGAACATGCAGACAGGCTACTCAGAAGTAGCAAAACAATTTGCACTAAATTTTGATGGAAAGAAAACCAGATTTAGAGATTTGGAATTTGAGGTGACTGAAGCCTCCATCTTAGCTGCAACAGGGATTCCCATTTCAGGAGAAAATTGGTTCAAGGCCATGGTATTGAGTTCACCTTTCGTTAAATATCTTTTCAAGCTTGAATACCAAGCCAATGATTTATCTAAGAATGTGTCAAGGAATGAGTTGATTGGCCAGTTTGACAGAATGTTGAAAATCATACAGAGATATTTTAGTTGTGAAGGGAGATTTAACACCCTGTACCATTACCGGATAAGGTTTTTGTTGCATTTTACTGGTAAGGTTTAGATGAATATTCCATATTACCTGTTGAGAAGTATAGGTAAAATGGCAAATAGGGTGCAAGCCAAATACAAGGATGTGGACTCCATCCTTTTCCACTCTGGACTTATCAGGATGCTTGTCTCTAAAGAGTTGGGAAAGAAAGAGATCTCCTGGGAGAATTTTTTGGTCTCTTCTCACTTTAAGTTGGACCCAACACCTACCCCCAAATCACAAATTGCAGGCTCCTCATCACCTACTAGTACTAAAACATGGATCAACAAGAAGAGAAAGGGAAGATCCCATTTTTCAGAGATCAATAAGCAGGTCAGAGAAGCTGAGGAGGAGTTTTGTCCTTCCCCACACAGATATTTCTCACCACCACCTCCACCAGGGTTAGAAGAAGTTCCATCTTCTACCAAGGTGACATCAAAAAAAGGGAAGAAGCTTCTCTTTCCCTCTCCTTCTCTAGCAGTTGAAATCAAAGGTAAAATACCTTTCACCAAGTCATCAATTCCTAAGGGGGATTTCAAAGGACAACCTTTACAAGAAACCCCTGTACAGAAAATCAAGGTTAAAGGTACCAAAAGACCTTTGGAGAGGGAAGATGAAATCCCTGTGAATGATTGTAAAAAACCTATGAAAAATAAAGAAAAGGATGTTGTGCAAGAGAAGAAGCATAAAGGAAAAGGTTTTGAGAAGACTAATGAAACATTGAAGGAAACTCTTGTACATATGGAAGAAAAGGACAAGAATATGCCTGTTGAGACTATACATGTCCCCAACCCCCTTGGCAGCCAGACCTACAAAAGACTTATTAAGAAGCTCAGGGATGCAAGGAGAGAAATAGCTCGTCTCAAAGAAGAAGACATGGTCCACTTTTCTCAGATGAATGAGCTCATGAATGGCTACAACCATACCCTGGACTTGGCCAGGTTCACAGCAAGAAAGGCTCTACCTCTTCGTAAACAGTTGAAGAATCTTTACAGATAGAACAGGGGTTTTGAGGCTCAGAACAAGAATCTAAAAACAAAACTGAATCATTTCCAAGATGAAGTAATCCAAAAGAAGTTACAAGTGTTGGTTGAGGCTGCCATTGAAGATGACAAACCTATAGCTAAGGAGAGCACAACTATACTAAAGAATCCTACAAGTGCTAAGAAGAAGAAGTCTATTGAGTTAGTTGAAGACACTCTTTCCACCAGGAAGAGTGTGAGGCTAAGTGTTAAAATGACAAAGTAGTTGGAAGTGGTAAACCCCATTTTTGAAAGTTTTTCCTTCTTGGGAAGGTTAACTGATATGCACATATTAAATTTTTCCACCTATACAAGCTTCTAGGTGTTTAGCTATATGAATTTTGGAATTTTTTCCAAATACTAGTTTCACTCAGTGGTAAAAACACCTAAGTAAATTTATTTGTCATCATGGAAGGACACAAACAACTCTACACACGTTCAAGAGTCAAAGATGCTGCATTTTGGCTTAGCTACCCAAACCCTTATGCAGATGCAGCGTAGGTGGCGCTGCGTAATATTTTACAGAATGCAGAATTGTTACACAGGCACTACCCACAAGCACTGCGTAATATCTTACAGAGAGCAGGTTTACACACAGGTGCTACTCAACTTTGCAACAGAAGACAAAGGTAGCCACAGACATGCATCATAGGGGCACTACCCACAGGCACTACCTTCTCTCCTTGTTCCATTCTAGGGGGCGCTACAAAGAATTTATACCCAAGGGAGTAGCCAGGACTAAGCCAATAGTTTTGGATAAGTTAATAATGGATTAAATGATAGAAGTGATAGTTGGCATGCAGAGAGGAAAACTACAAGCTCCAAAGGGACACGTGGCAAAACAGGAGCTGAGCAACAAAAGAGGATCAAAGCAGTTAGAAGCATGATTGGGTTTAGTCACCAACACTTCCCTGTTTTATAGCATAGTTTGTTATCTTAATTGTTAGAATAAATAAATGTTCTGAGATTTTTAAGGAAAAGAGGCCAGCTCATACCTCTAGTTGTTGCCTCCCTTTCTTGTTATAAATAGATAGGTGAATTGCTTTAATGGGTTTGTATGGTAGAGCAAGGCTCCCAAGAAACTGTAATATTTTGATAAAGTGACTGTGATCTAGTATGTACTGGACTTAAGACTTTTTGACTAATAGAAATCAACTCTTATTTCAGACTATTTGCTTCTAATTCTAAATGCTCATATTCGAATGCTTCATATTGATGACTGCGGTAATGATGTGATGGATGTTTGATCATTTTATTGTCATGGTGTTTATTTATCTGCTTAGTTTCTAATTTCAAGAAGATATTGTTTTTAGAAACTTTCTTCCTTTGGGATTTTGTGGACCTAATGTTTGCAGTAGCTCTTACATTCTTCTCATTCAAGTCTTCCTTCTATCCATATTTACTCCCAAACTACTGGTTGAAATTAGCCAAGACCTTATTTGTTGTTACATGTTATCCTTGTTTCTGAGTGAGGATATTATCATTCCGATTTTTTTCCATTCTACCTTTCAAAAAACACTCATACTTTCACATATCATCTAATGGGTACTGGGCTTACTTTCCTTGCAATCAGAAAGTGACTCCTAGTGCTAACATTTTTGGCACCATTGTCAGGGAATGATTTGAATACTTTTCCCTGGGATAGAACGACAATGCTTACTAGCTCTTAAGGTGCATTGGGACTTAGTATTTTGAAGATTGCATCTTGCACCTGGCGACTCCATTGATTAAGCTCTGGCACCTAAGGGCAAGCATACGATATCAAATACACAGTTACCTTTGGTTCCACCTGAGGCTGACCCAGAGAAGATAATCAAGAAGGGAACAACTTCTAAATTTATTTTTTCTGCTGCTACTACAAGTGATTCTGGTCAGTTGCCTGATTCCACTCTTGATACTCCAGTTGTTTTATCAAGTAATCTTCCTTTATCATCTGTTGAAGCATCTAAAAAGATATATTTTGAAGAGCTTCCTGTTGAATACTCTACCTTTGAAACTGAATTGAAAGAATAAAACATTGATATATTCTCCTCCCATGATATTGAGAAGTGTTTTAGTCTTGTTTGTTTTGAAGATTTCCCTACGTTAGGTTTTTCTACACCTCTCTCTGTTAAAATTTTAGCTTCCCAAGAAGTAGGGACTTCATCTCCTTCTTAGACCTTAACATCCTCTTCCAAGACTCCATCTGCTATTGTGAAGACTGAAATCTCCCCTTTTTCCTTTTCTCTTTCTTCTAATCTGCACATAGCCAGATCTCCTTCTCCTACTTGTTCACCTAGAATCCAAAATCAAATGGTAGTTGTTAACCCCCTTGCAAATAGGATGGATGCCATAGTGGCTACAAGATATGCCCCTCTAGTCTTTCCTCAGCTAATGAATGCTCTTTCCCCTGGAGATTATTTGAAATACATGCCCAAGTTTACAGGAGAAGAAGATATAAGAGCTGAGGAACATCTTTCTACTTTCTATAGCTATGCAGATAACCAAAATATTGAAAATGAATATGTTTGGATGAGAGTTTTCGTCCAAAGCCTTTTTGGTGAATCTAGGAAGTGGTTTAGGGGTATGGCCACTAGATCCAGTACGGGTATTGAGGCATTGGATGAACCCTGCTTGGGGCACTCAGGTGACGAAAAGGATTTTCTATATTATATCACTGAATTTGGATCTTTGAAAAGGAAAGAAGGAGAGTCTGTCTCTGACTTTTCTAAAAGGTTTAATAAAATGTACAAGAAGATCCCTGATGAGATCAAACCCACTGAAACCATGGCAAAAATCACTTGTGTCAGTGCTTTTGACTCCGAGTTCTACCTTCTATTGAGAAAGAGAAGACCACCTTCCTTATTTCATATGCAGGATGCTGACTTAGAGGTAGAATCCAACATAATTTCTTCAGATAAGGTCAGGGGAAAATCTGACAGAGATAGGAGCAAAAATAGAGCTAAAGCTTCCACTTCTAACTCTCTTGTTTTTCATTCACAGGTAGATGAGTTGACCAAATTAGTAAAGTCCCTTTCTACTGAGATCGAGAAGTTAAAATCATAAGGAAGACAACCATATAGAAATGCTCAGAACACTGAAAATAGAGGTAATTTCTGGAGACCCAACAATGCTCCCCAAATCCTTCCTAGAGAACCCAGAAATAGAGAGAGAGATGATAAGAGGATTCAAGCTCATTTTCATAATAATCTGGTTGTTGATGAAGAAGAAGAGGAGGTAGAGGTTGATCCTCAGATTCAATGTTTAGGTGATTCATCCCCATCCCCACTCTCAACTCAATCCTCTTATGAGCAATCTTTAATGGATATTCAAATCAATGAGTTAAGGAAGGGAGAAAAAATGAAGGAAAATTCTAGTAGATATAATCTAATATCTAAGAAGAATGAAGAAAAAAGTGTTTCCCCTAATCAGCCTATTCAGAAAGAAAATTCTTCCAAGACTGTGACAGTGAGAAGCAAGGAAAAGGTTCTCAAAACCCACAACTTCTGATCAGAAATCCTCCTCCTGAAACCAAAGAGATTCTGAAACCTTTCCCCTCCTTTAGTTTTGAGAATGAGATCCATAAAATTAAGATCCCTGTACCATTTTTGGAATTGATAAAAAATGAAGAATTCAAAAAATATCTGACCAAAATGTTATAGCCCGATGCCTCTCCTAATTCCACTGATTCAATAAATCTGCAAGATGAAAAAATAGTTGTGATTTTAGGCCCTTTGATAGAATACAAAGATGACTCATCCCCTCCCTTCTATAATTCTCTCAATATTCATGAGAAGGTGTTGCATAACTGTCTTTTGGATTCAGGGGCCTCCCATAATCTTATGCCAAAATCGGTTATGGATGAACTTGGATTGGAAATCACCAAAACCTATCATGACTTATATTCTTTTGACTCTAGGAAAGTAAAATGTTTGGGGGTCATTAAGGATATGGTTGTGACTCTATTTCAGCTGCCCATGAAAAGTATACTTATGGATGTTGCGGTGGCTGATGTTCCTCCCAAGTTTGGCATACTCTTGTTAAGGTCTTGCATAAAAAGACTTGGAGGAAACTTGCAGATGGATCTCTCATATGCAACTATCCCAGTGTTTGGTGGGGATCATAGAAGACTTTACAAAGAAGCCCAACTGGATTACATTATTAGTGATGAAGAAAACCATGCTAATCATCTTGTTTTTTCTCTTCATACCGATTTGGGGTCCAGCATTTTGCAGCTCACTGATGCTCCTGAAACTCCTCTTGAAATAAGAAAAAAGTCAGCTACCTTGTCTGAAGAACCTCCTCTAACCAATTCTGTTTGGAAGATGTTCTTTGATTGAGCCTCTTCTAAGGAAGGTGTCAGTGCTGGAGTGTTCTTTGTCTCACCAACTCAGGAAACCATATCTTTTTCATACAAACTAGAATTTGAAACTGCCAACAATGTGGAAGAGTATGAATCTCTTTTTTGGGGCTTGAGAGATGCAAAGGATATGGGGATTAAAAAATTGTCAGTATTTGGAGATGCTGAATTGATAGTCCATCAGACCAAAAATATTTTCCAAACTAAGTACCCTAGGCTTAGATCTTATAGAAATGAATTATGGGACCTAGTGGAGAATTTTTTCTCTGAGTATGACATCTCTTTTATTCCATGAGAAGAGAATTCTATGGCTGATTCTTTGGCTATATCAACAAGCAATTTCAGGATACCCATACTGCCAAAACTCAAGTATGATGTAGAAGTCAAATATAGGCCTTCTATACTAAACAATGTCAAATATTGGAAGGCGTTTGAAGATGATTTAGAACTTAAAAAATTTCTTGAGTCTGTTGATGAATTTGTTGCATTACACATTGATCAGGATCTTTATTCTGAAATTACTCCATATGATGATGTTTTCCATAACATAATTGTTAATCATCATATCGTGCAGCTACCTAACAACCATATTCCAAAAGGACTAGTTCCTTTGGAAAAATTATTTGATAAAAATGTTGTGGCAGTAAAAGGGAACGCGTCTACTGACGATGCTGATATAACTGAGTGTAATTTGGGAACATAGACAGATCCAAAATATGTCAAGTTGTCAAGAAACCTATCAAGAGAGAAGAGGGCTGAATATGTCAAATTTTTGAAGGCGTTTGTTGATGTATTCGCATGGACTTATGAAGATCTCTAAACTTATGACACAAACATTATAGAGCACAAGATTCCATTAAAAGAAGAGACTAGGCCCTTCAAGAAAAAGTTGAGGCAAATCAATCTTATGTTACTGCCTGTCATGGAGAAGGAGGTAAAAAATCTTTTAGATGCAAAAATTATTGTTCCTTTGAGATATTCTAAATGGGTGTCTAATTTGGTCCCCGTGAGGAAAAAGAATGGAGAAATCAGACTCTGTGTCAATTTCCAAAATCTGAACAGAAGTTCTAAAAAGGATAATTACCCTTTGCCCAAGATGGAGCATATATTACAGAGGGTGAAAGGTGAAGTTTGGATGTCTATGGTTGATGGTTTTTCTGGCTACAACTAGATTTTTGTTTTGTCAAAGGATAGAGAGAAGACGGCTTTTACCACTCCTTGGGGTACATTCATGTATGCCAAGATTCCCTTTGGTTTGATGAACGTGAGGGTGACCTTTCAACAAGATATGGACATAGCATTTATTGGGGAGAAGGAAAATTTTGTTGTTATCTACTTAGATGAAATAACTATGTTCTCTCAATCTGATGAAGAGCACTATGATCATTTAAGAAAGGTATTCTTAAAATGCAGAAAATTTGGCCTCTCTTTGAATCCTAAAAAGTCATTGTTTGCCATGAAAGAAAGAAAATTATTGCAGCATATCGTGTTAGCTAAAGGAGTGATGATTGATTCCAGCAAGGTTGAAGCCATACTGACCTTAGCACTGCCTAGATCAAAAAAGGAAGTTCAATCTTTTCTAGGAAAGGTTAATTTATTGAGAAGGTTTGTGCCGAATTTTGCTGAGTTGCTCAAGTATATCATATCCATGTTGAGGAAAGATAATGAAATCAAGTGGACTGCTAAGGCTCGTAGTTCTTTTGATCAAATAAAGAAATCTTTGACGGAATCCCCAGTCCTAGTCAGCCTAGACTACTCCAAGGACTTTCTTATTTTTTATTTTGCCTCTTTTGATACAGTAGTAGCAGTTTTTTTGTAGAACAACTCTGAAGGCTTAGAGCAGCCCATTTCCTTTTTCAGTCGGGATTTGAGAGATGCAGAATTAAAATATGACATTATGGATAAGCAAGCCTATGCACTGGTTAAATCTCTTAAGTCCTTCAAATTTTATGTGCTTCATTCAAGAGTTCTTGCTTATGTTCCATCAACTGTTGTAAAATAAATTCTTATTCAGCCTGATATTGATAGAAAATGCAGCAAATGGATTGCTAAGATCCTTGAATTTGATTTAGAAATTAGGCCTACCAAATTGGTCAAGGGCCAGGGTTTAGCCAAGTTGTTGGTTGAATCAAATTGCTCAGCATTGGGAGTAAATTTCATTGGCTCATGTTAAAAAAAGTAGCAGACTGAATTAAACAACAGAGGTGCTCAAGAAAACCCTGCATTGGCAAATTGCAGTTGGTACAAGGACATTATATTTTTCTACCAGAATCTACAACCTCCAAGTGATATGGAAAAGAACAAGGGGAGAGCATTAAAACTCAAATCGATAAAGTATTGCTTGGTTGATCAGATTTTTTATTAGAAGGATCCATTGGGAGTGCTATTGAGATGCCTAGATCCGCAAGAGGCCTAAAGGATTATGTCTAATTTTCATGACAGTTTGTGTGGGGGGCATCATTTTTGGAGGACTACTGCCTACAAGATTCTTAGGGCTAGGTATTTTTGGCCTAGTCTGTTCATAGATGTTTTTACTAAGATCGAGGCATGTGTTAAATGTCATAATTTTTCTCAAAAGCAACATCTTAAGTCTTTGCCATTAAAGCCAGTATTAGTTTCAGGACCTTTTCAACATTGGGGCTTAGATTTTATCAGGGAAATTCATCCCACTTCCATTGGCCAACATAGATGGATCTTGACTACCACATATTACTTCACTAAGTGGATAGAGGCTATCCCTACCAGGAATGCTTCTCACAAGGTGATCATTGGTTTTCTTGAAGACATTATAGCAAGGTTTGGTTGTTCGAACAAAATTTTCATTGACAATGCTGAATCCTTCAAGGATGAGCCATTGATTCAGTTCTGTGAACAATATGGGATCACATTGATTCATTCAACCCCTTATTACCCACAGGGAAATGGGATTGCAGAATCCTCAAACAAAACCCTTATAAAGATTGTTAAGAAGATGTTGGAGGATAACAAAAAGACATGGGATTCAAAACTCAAGTTTTCTTTGTGGGATGACAAAGTGACAACAAAGAGGGCCTTTGTCCTTTCTCCTTTCCAGTTGGTATATGGAGTTGAGGCCGTTTTTCCCTCTCAACTCGCCTTGCCTATGGAAAAATTCCTCCAAGATTATCAAGGGGAGATGGATGATATGATCAGGAGGATTCAACAACTGGTTGAAGTGAAATAGACCTGGGAGCAGCTGGTAGATAAGGCATATGATCATCAACTGAAGATCAAGCAGGCATTCGACAAGAAGGTGAAAAAAGAGGATTTCCAATTGGGCGATCTGGTGCTCAAGTGGGATGAATCGAGGCAAGATAAAGGAAAGCATGGTAAATTCGAAGCTTTATGGATCGGTCCTTTCAAAATCTCTAAGGTATTCCCTAATAACACTTTCAAGTTGTAGAATATGGAGAATGAAGAGGTTTTTGGTGGCCCTATAAATGGGCATTTCTTGAAAAAGTACTTTGCTTGAGTCGAGAGTGGCTCTTTACATCATTGTAAATATCATTTTCTTTTAGTTTTGTGTTCCAATAACCAACCCCATAGCCCTAGGATAAGGAACTAAATCTACTCATTCTTAGCAGCCTGCAGGGGGCATGCCATCCCCTATGGAGCCAATGTTATCACACTAAGTCGCCTTGGGTTTCTGAGTTTTTTTTTGTTTAAAAAGAAAAAATTAAAAAAAAAAACCCTTTGATCCTTATTTTCTCTTTAAAATAAATTTCTCATCCTTTAAATGTTATTTATGATAGGACCCCTTAGGATGACTAAACCTTTGAGTCATAGCTCATGTGCTGATCCACAATTCAATTTTTGGTCCTTAAACCCTTATGAGTTCATGGTCTATTATTTATGTCCCCTCTCTTGATTCATACCTAGGTTGATACCTCCCATGACCAGGTTAATCTGACACACCTCTCTCATCACTCATGACCTCGCATGCATACCTCATCATCCCCACTCACCTGTCCAATCATTTTTGATTTGGAGAACGTTGCCCACTTAGCAAGCATTTCCGTAGCACCGGTCACGATTATCATGCACCCACACCAGGTCATGATTGCCATGACTCATACCTTAACCCTTGTTTTCAGTGCCTGAAGTTGGTTGAAATGTTTTCAAAAGATATTTCATTTATGATCCTTGGTAATAGTTTCTAAATTTGAAAGTTCAGCAGTGATGCTTTGCATAAGTTTGCTAGTTCAGATCATATGATCACATGCCCACTAAATCTGATGCTGTGAGAGATTTCAGGGCCAGAGTTTCCTCAATATCATCGTAATTTCGCACTGCAGAGCTCAACAATTGTCGACTTCACAGGTATCCTGTGAAACCTCCTTCGCATATTAATTTTCATAGGAGATTTGTTCTCAAGTTTCGGTTTGCTAAGCTTGCAAGGTAGTATGGGAGACATATTTGAATTCCTGTAAACATCTTCACTCATATCCATAGTCTGATTATTATGTTTAGTCATAGCCTTTGAAAGTCACAGGCATGAAATAGCCCATCCTTTGTGTATGTGTTGTGCTACGCAAAGGTGCTGCTCAAACCTCTTTGATTATCTTTTGCTTCTTTTCATCCTATACAAAGAGTCAGTTCAGAATTACTTCCTCATAGTCTACACTCTGAAAACCTATATGAGACTGAAAGTCCATTTCTCGTAGCCAAGTTCATTTTCTAAGCACTGTTAATTTGGCTGGCCATCCTTGTTCTTTTGAGACTAAAATTGAAATTTTTTGGTCAATAACATCCCTTACAACCTCTTAAGAACCCTCTTTCTGAGTCATGGGGACCCCTCAGTCGAAGAAAGAACACAAAGGTGGCAAGATAGTTCGAATAGAACTTATGGACATGTGCCTTTTTGACACATAACCCATGGCAAGGGAAATGTTTCGAAGCGAAGGATTCCTCTCTTTCTGCTAGAACATGCAGAGAGGCCACTCAGAAGTAGCAAAACAAAATGCACTAAATTTTGATGGCAAGAAAACGAGAGTTGGAGATTTGGACTGTGAGGTGACTAAAGCCTCCATCTTAGCTGCAACAGGGATTCCCATTTCAGGAGAAAATTGGTTCAAGGCCATGGTATTGAGTTCACCTTTCGTTAAAGATATTTTCAAGCCTAAATACCGAGCCAATGATTTATCTAAGAATGTGTTAAGGAATGAGTTGATTGACCAGTTTGACAGAATGTTGAAAATCATACAGAGATATTTTAGTTATGAAGGGAGATTTAACACCTTGTACCATTACCACATAAGTTTTCTGTTGCATTTTAATGGTAAGGTTCAGATGAATATTCCATATTACCTGCTCAGAAGTATAGGTAAAATGGCAGATAGGGTGCAAGACAAATACAAGGATGTGGACTCAAGCCTTTTCCACTCTAGAATTATCATGATGCTTGTCTCTGAAGAGTTGGGAAAGAAAGAGATCTCTTGGGAGAAATTTTTGGTCTCTTCTCACTTTAAGCTGGACCCAACACCTACCCCCAAATCACAAATCACAAGCTCTTCATCACCTACCGGTACTAAAATAGGGATCAACAAGAAGAGAAAGGGCAGAGCCCCTGTTTCAGAGATCAATAAGTAGGACAGAGAAGTTGAGGAGGAGGTATGTCCTTCCCCACACAGAGATTTCTCACCACCACCTCCACCAGGGTTAGAAGAAGTTCCATCTTCTACCAAGGTGACATCAAAAAAAGGGAAGAAGCTTCTCTTTCCCTCTCCTTCTCCAATAGCTGAAATCAAAGGTAAAAGAATTTTCACCAGGTCATCAATTCCTAAGGGGGATTTCAAAAGACATCCTTTACAAGAAACCACTGTACAGAAAATCAATGGTAAAGGTACCAAAAGGCCTTTGGAGAGGGAAGATGGAATCCTTGTGAAGGATTGTAAAAAACCTATGAAAAATAAAGAAAAGGTTGTTGTGCAAGAGAAGAAGAATAAAGTAAAAGGTTTTGAGAAGAATGATGAAACATGCAAGGAAACTCCTGGACATATGGAAGAAAAGGTTGAGAAGAAGAATGTTGAGACTGCACATGTCCCCAACCCTCTTGGCAGCCCAACCTACAAAAGACTTATTAAGAAACTTAGGGATGCAAGGAGAGAAATAGCTCGTCTCAAAGAAGAAGACATGGTCCACTTGGCTCAAATGAATGAGCTCATGACTGGATACAACCATACCCTAGACTTGGCAAGGTTCACAGTGAGAAAGGCTCTACCTCTTTGTAAATAGTTGAAGAATCTTTATAGACAGAACAAGGGTTTTCGGGCTCAGAACAGGAAGATAAAAACAAAACTGAAGCATTTCCAAGATGAAGTAACCCAAAAGAAGTTGCAGGTGTTGGTTGAGGCTTCCATTGAAGATGAAAAACTGATAGCTAAGGAGAGCACAACTATACTAAAGAAGCCTACCAGTGCTAAGAAGAAGAAGTATACTGAGTTAGTTGAAGACACTCTTTCCACCAGGAAGAGTGTGAGGCTAAGTGTTAAAATGACAAAGTAGTTGTTAGTGGTAAACCCCATTTTTGAAAGTTGTTCCTTCTTGGGAAGGTTAACTGATATGCACATATTAATTATTTCCACCTATACAGGCTTCTAGGTGTTTAGCTATATGAATTTTGGAATTTTTGCCAAACACTAGTTTCACTCAGCGGTAAAAGCACCTAAGTAAATTGATTTTTCATCATGGAAAGACACAAACAACTCTACACATGTTCAGGAGTCAAAGATGCTGCATTTTGGCTTAGCTACCCAAACCCTTATGCAGATGCAACGTAGGTGGCACTGCGTAATATTTTATAGAATGCAAAATTTTTACACAGGCACTACCCATAGGCACTGTGTAATATCTTACAGAGAGCAGGTTTACACATAGGTGCTACTCAATTTTGCAACAGAGGAAAAATGTAGCCACAGACATGCAGCACAGGGGTGCTACCTTCTCTTCTTGTTCCACTCTAGGGGGTGCTACATAGAATTGCTTCCCAAGGGAGTAGCTAGGACTAAGACAATAGTTTTGGATAAGTTAATAATGGATTAAATGAAATAAGTAGCAGTTGGCATGCAGAGGACAACTACAAGCTCCAAAGGGACACATGGAAAAATAAGAGTTGAGCAACAAAAGAGGGTCAAAGAAGTTAGAATCATGATTGGGTTTAGTCACCAACACTTCCCTATTTTATAGCATAGGCTGTTATCTTAGTTGTTAGAATAAATAAACATTCTGAGATTTTTAAGGAAAAGAGGCCAACTCATACCTCTATTTTTTGCCTCCCTTTCTTGTTATAAATAGATAGGTGAATTGATTTAATGGGTTGTTGGAAGCCAACCCAATTTTTTGATTACTCTCAAAAAGCTGCCTACACCCCTTGCGGTATCATGACAAATCATTGTCACTTTCTACTAATCAACATTTGTTTTATTTTTTACGACAATTTCAATTCGATTTTGTTTGTAGTTTTTCACAACTGCAAGTGTGAAAACACTTCTTTTTGCCGATTAGATTGTCGTCGTTTTCGGTTGACACTTGATCACTGGTTTATCATATGATTGCTAAAGTTTTTATCGGACCTTATGTTCTTGATCATTATCGTACCTTGATTACGCATTTTGATGTATTTCATTGCTAAACCTTTGGGCATAAGAGTT
>CBVK0100683834.1:0-18385 GCA_900067695.1 Picea abies | reverse complement strand
CGCTCTTCCGATCTCACAGCTCTCCCCTTTTTGCGTCCCACAGTTTGTTCTAAGAATGATTACCCTTTTCCGACCCTTCCTGTTCAACCAAACTCTTCTTGTTCAACCAAACATAATGTGTTCCACTCCTATATTCAAGGTGGATATATGCTCATCCTTGGGGCGGCCACATACAGGAGTGGTTAAATTTGAGTGTAATTATCTGTTTCTAGTTATTAAATTCGATAATTTTTTTTTTTTAATTAGTCAATAAGTTTCATATGTTATTGTAGACTTCTTAATTATTAGGCTCACTCAAACTTTTTTTATATAAAATATTTTATTATATATTAATATATTATAAAAAAATTTAATATATTAAAAGAATATATTGGTTTGTCCTATCTTCAATTAATAGATCATAAAAACATGTACTAGTTACAATGTCATAATATATTGTAAAATATATTAATATTTTTTAATATATTAATATATTTTATAATGTTTTAATAATGTATTAAACCATCATAGATTCACTTTAACTTCTGATTTATCAAGTCTTGAGAGGGATCAAATCTCTTGAGGTGTAAATCTTTAATCTTTCTTCAAATTTTACAACCTTAAAAAGGAGTTAAGATGGATCTATACTAGTTTTTTAAAAACACAATATTACTTTTAATAAAAAGTGTAAAACTTATGCATGATTCATTAAAGTAATTATTATAATTTAAATGATTTTTTATTTAATAGATTTTTAAAATTATATTTGATAAAACAATTTTTTAAATAATATTTAAATATAATATGTATTTATAATTTAAATATTTTATACAATTATATATGATATATGAATTTTAAAAAAAATATGAATATTTAAGATATTAATTTTCTATTTCAAACAATATTTTTATTTATTCATATGTTAGAACAATTCTAGTCGAGGTTAATCATCATCATCATCATCATCATCAACATAATATTCTGTTGGTCATAATTTTATTATGGTAATTTTATGAATCTTAAAAACAAATATTAATATTTAAAATATTATTTTTATATTCCAAACCTTAAAAAATATGGTATGGTATGGTATGGTATGTCTTTCCTTGCCTTGCCATGGTATGGTATGGTATAGTATGTCTTTCCTTGTCTTGCCATGGTATGGTATGGTATGGTATGCCTTGCCTTGCCTTGACATGGTATGGTATGCCTTGCCTTGCCATGGTATGGTATGGTATACCTTGCAAGGAAAGGCAAGTGAACTCAAGGTATCCAACAAAAGTGAAGGAAATGTATGCAAGGAAGGCCAAGAAAAGTGAAGGAAATGAAAGGGAAGGAAAGGTATGAAAGGCAAGACAAGTGAAGGAAAGGTATGTCATGCCTTGCCTTGCCATGCTATGCCATGCCTTGCATTTCCATGCCATGCCTTGTCTTTCCTTCACTTTCCATGACTTGCCATGTCATTCCTTGTCTTTCCTTGTCTTTCCATGCCATGTCATGCATTTTCTTGCTTTCACTTGCCATACCATGCCTTCTCATGCCTTGCCTTTCCATGTCATTCCATTCCATGCATTGCCTTCACTTTTCATGCCATGCCTTGCCTTTCTATGCCATGCCTTGCCTTATCTTTCCATGACATGCTTTTCCTTGTCATTCCATGCCTTGCCTTTCCTTCACTCATCATGCCTTGCCTTGCAGCCATGCCATGTCTTTTCATACCATACCATGCCTTGTCTTGCCATGCCATGCCTTTCCATACCATGCCATGCCATGCCTTGCCTTTCCTTCACTTGCCATGCCATGCCATGACATGCCTTACCTAAATGAACAAGTTTAATATGTAAACGAACAAGTTTGATATGTAAATAATGTTTGTACTAAATGAACAAGTTTAATACATACAAATTACAATCAAAGGATTCATTAAGCATGTAATTATACAACTTGTTATCCCATATATCTTAGATAAAAATAATTGCATGAGAATTTCAATGTCATAACATAAGCTCTCTTTATTCATATATCTAAGGTATCTTCATAGTTGTCAAACATGGATTATCATAATTAATAGGATTTACCTTAGACCTAGATCTGCACATACACCTAGACCTACACATACACCTAGACTTATACCTAGACCTTTCCTTTCCTTGCAATGCCATTCCATGCTTAGCCTTGTCATGTCTTGTAATGCAGGAGCATCACTATCAAATCAAGAAAAGCGAAGGTGGAAGCGAAGTCGACACCTTAACGCATTGAAAGAACCAAAGCCAACTCTTAACCAGCTTGGTAGCGGTGTGGAGATTTTGAATTTTACGTTAATTAAATTAGTGTATGTAAAGTCGGGCCACCGTTCGAAATGACGGATCGAATGTAAATCCTTACACGACTGTAAAATATTACAGGTGTAGGATATCTGCCTTGATTAGTCATTAGGTTGCATTTAATTAAGTGAGTAGGTAACCGCTAGAGTAGAAGATGATAGAACTTAGATAAGATAGAGAGGAGTCGAGAAGCGGCCTCGGTTAGATTGTATTGCTTGTAAAAGGATGGTCCCTGTAATTACTGTTTTTTTTCAAAAAAAATGAATAGAACAGAGGAAATTTATCCAATGGTACTTTGTTGATACTTTTTCATAGTTTCACTGTTATGATGAGTTTGTGAATGTATGAAGTTCATGGTGAATGAGTAATTGAACAAGTCTCTAAGTATTTCTCTTCTATAAGTTATGCAAGGAGTGCATACCGAACACAAGGAGTGCGTGTAAGAGAGTCTTTTTCGACTCGAAGCTCAGAAGAGATAGCGTGGGGCTTTTGTATGCAGAGTGTGCATATTAAGCGCAAGTAGTGCACATAGAGGCGAACTTATTCTAAGTTCAAAATCTCAGAAGGTCGAGCATAGAGTGTGCTAGGAGTGCATCAAAAAGTCTTTTGAAAGACACAGAAGGGTTGAATCCCTTGGAGACAGAGTAAGTTAAAAGCTTGGGGAGGAATAGCGTAAGTTTGCATGCAGGAGCGTAAGTGTGTGCCAATGTGAAGTCAAATTTCATTGACAAAAGCTCAAGAGGGAAAACACCGCTGAGACCTTCGAAACAATTGAAATCTTTCAAGTCGGGAAATAATTCAAGCTCAGCAGGGTTGACGCCAAGTTATTTGGCAAGGAGCTATTGAGAACTTGGACGGACGGTAGAGACTCTTGGAGGGAGAAGCGTCGATAGTCGTGTGCCATTGGATCCAGTAAACTTGTAAGGAGAATAAGGGAGAGAATCAATCAACACTTGAAATCTCAGGAGAGATAGAGAGTCGTCGACCTAGGAGAAAATCGAACTGTTGATTTCTTTCGTGGGAAGGAGACCTCGAGAAATCGGGAATCTGGAGAATGAAGGAGATAATTACCAAAGTCCCGAAACACGAAGTCCCGATTCGCAAGAAAGGATATAAACCACTGAGTCACGGGAAATCTTAGACCGTTGATATGAGGCGATTGAAGTTGAGAGTTCGGACTTCGAAAGACGTGAGGAGAGCCAATTCGCGAGTTCATGAATTGCTAAGTCTCATAGCACTCGGAAGAGTGGCCCTAGGTCATAGCGAAAGGTCATATTAACAAAGAATAGGAGAAGGAGCTAGCACTCGCTAGACCCCTAATTTGGAGTTCGGGAGTTCAGAAGGCGGAGAGTCAGGTTGAATCATATACAATTACTTGACATGCGAAGTCACGAAGTGCCTTTTAGTTAAGCATGTGGTCACAACGAGTGGTCACATGGAGAAGGCTTGCGCCCAGTGTTGATTTGCGCAGGAGGAGTTTTATAAAGATCTGTGGATTGTTTCTTGGAGGTTCCAGCAGGGAATCGAAGAGTTGGTTCAGCTAAGTATTGTGAAAGATCCTAGACTGGGAAGTCGCACAACCCTTGGAGAGAAGGGGGGTCTGCACCAAGTGGTATCAGAGCCTGAAAAAAAACTTGAAGTTGTACTCAATGTATAGGAACAGTTGAAGCGATGTCGTCAATGGTACGTACAAGACCACCTATAGAAAACCGTGTTGTAGGAAGAGAAATGAGAGAGCTTCGCACAAGGTTGGAAGCGATGGAAGCAATGCAAATAAAAACACCTGCTGCTGAAGATGCCAGTGATGAAAAAAGTAAAGAAATAGAAGTTGAAGAAGCTGCAGGGGAAGATGTGGCTGAAGAACGCTTCTTGAAAGCTGTTGTGAAGTTGGGAGCTAGAGAAAAAATATTAGACGTCCTAATGTATGAAGGTAACTTGGATGATGAAGAGCTATTGGACTGGATAAGGTCCATGGACAAGTATTTCGATTATGAAGACATCGATGAAGGAAGGAAGGTGAGACATGTTGTCACCATATTAAAGAGACATGTAGGACTGTGGTGGGATGAACTGCAGGCAGAGAGGAGGAGTAAAGGAAAACATAAGATAAAGAATTGGGATAGAATGGTAGCCAAACCAAAGGCTAAATTCATACCTAAGGATTACTAGATAAATCTGTTTGAAAAGTTGCAGAACCTAAGACATAGGGGTATGACAATGAAAGAGTATACAAAAGAATTTTATAGATTGAATATTAGGACTGGACAAAAGGAGAAGGATGATGAAAAAGTTGTCAGGTATATAAATGGCTTGAGGTGTGAAATCTAGAATGAGATTAGCATGATGACTATGAGGATAGTGGAAGATGCTTATCATATTGCACTGAAGGCAAAAGAAAAGTTGGCCAGAAACCCGAGTCAGCAAAACAGAAGCAAAGGCTCAAATAGAGGTAAGGGAATTGTCTATGATAAGGCACTGAAAACCAAGGATGAGATTGAGAAATCATATGGTCACTTTGAAAGAGGAGGAAGTTCCCTAAGAAGACCGTTTGGTGGGAGAAATTCTTTTCCTCAAGGAAGAGGAAGAGGTAGGAGGTGGAGTTAAACGTTACACATGTGGAAAGACAGGACACATGTCTTGGGAATGCCCCAAGAGGAAGAAAGAAGGAGGAGGAGAATCACACATTTCTGAAGCCAAGAAGAATGTGGAAGCATAAGCAGGAGAAGGAGGACATAACCTTATGATGAGGAAAGTTCTTCTAAAGCCATAGAAGGAAATAGAAGGCTCATTTCATCGAACGAGGTTGTTCAGGACTGCTTGTAAAACAAATGACAAAGTTTGCAAAATGATTATAGACAGTGGGAGCACTGATAATTTAGTATCTACAGAAATGGTGGAGAAACTGGAGATGGAGACAAGTGCACACCCAAGTCCATATAAAGTTTTGTGGTTGCAGAAAGGACATCAAGTAATGGTAATTCAACAATGCAAAGTTGAATTTAAAATAAGAGGCTATAAAGATGAGATTCTGTGTGATGTAATTCCTATGGATGTTTTTCATATTTTGTTGGGAAGACCATGGTAGTTTGATAGGAATGCCATTCATGATGGGAGGAAGAATACTTATACTCTGGAAAAAAATGGTAGAACCCACATTTTACTAACAATAGAAGAGAAGAAAGAAAAGGAAGAAGCCAACACAAGAATACTTCTTATGAGTGGGAAGGAACTCTAGAAGGAGATCAAGAAAGATCAAGAAATGCAATTTGTTGTAGTGAGGAAGCCGAGAGTTATCCTTACAAATACTTCCATGAATGATTTACCTGAAGAAATCCAAGAATTGTTAGATAATTTTGCTGACATAGTAGTGGATGAGTTGCCTCACTCATTACCACCCATTAGGAGTATTAACCACCATATTGACTTGATCCCAGGAGCCAGTTTACTAAATAAAGCAGCATATAGGCTGACACCTCGAGAGAATGAAGAAGTTAAGAATCAAGTTCGAGAGTTGTTGGATAAAGGTTTAGTGAGGGAAAGTCTAAGCCCATGTGCAGTGCCAACTATATTGAGTCCAAAGAAGGATGGGGGATGGAGAATGTGTACAGATTCCAGAGCCATCAACAAG
Source organism: Picea abies (assembly GCA_900067695.1). Lineage (NCBI taxonomy): Eukaryota > Viridiplantae > Streptophyta > Pinopsida > Pinales > Pinaceae > Picea > Picea abies. The sequence continues at coordinate 12,454 of CBVK0100683834.1, read as the reverse complement.
ATAACCATCATGTATAGATTTCCTTTACCCAGGATGGATGATTTGATGGATTATTTGAGTGGAGCAATCTATTTTTCAAAAATAGACTTGAAGAGTGGATATCATCATATAAGAATGAGAGAGGGAGATGAATGGAAGACAACATTCAAGACAAATGAAGGTTTGTCTGAATGGCTAGTCATTCCATTTGGATTGACAAATAATCCAAGCACATTTATGAGGTTGGTGAATGAAGTATTGAAGGACTTCATAGGTAAACTTGTTATTGTATATCTAGATGATATATTAGTTTTCAACAAAACAGAGGAAGAACATTTAAAGTATTTGACATTAGTGATGAAGAGATTGCAACAAGAAAAGTTGTTAATAAAATTGAAGAAAAGTTCTTTTATGAAGACATAGCTCATATATTTGGGTTTTTTGATCTCTTCGAATGAATTGAATATGGACCTAGAGAAGGTGAGAGCAATCAAATAATGGCCGCCACCAAGGAGTATATTTGAGGTGAGAAGTTTCAATGGGTTAGCAAGTTTTTATAGAAAGTTTATCAAAAATTTTAGTGGTATATGTGCACCCATGATGGACATTGTGAAGAAGAAACAAAAATATTTTAATTGGACAGAGAAGGCTGAGAAAAGATTCAAAGTGTTGAAAAAGAAGATAACAGAACAAACAATTTTGGTTTTCCCCGATTTTCGAAAAACATTTCAGGTAAGATGTGATGCAAGTACAATAGCTATTGGAGCAGTTTTGAGTCAAGATAATAGGCCAGTTGCTTATTTCAATGAGAAGTTGAATGACACTAAGGAGAAATATTCTACATATGACAAGGAGTTTTATGCAGTGATTCAAGCTTTGAAAAAATGGAGACATTATTTAATTCCAAAAGAGTTTGTCTTGTATGGTGATAATCATGATTTGCAATTTATTACTAGGCAAGAGAAGTTGAATGCGAGGCATAATAAGTGGGTAGAAGTCATGCATAATTTTACTTTTGTCATTAAACATATTTCGGGAAGTGCTAATAAAGTTGCAAATTCTTTGAGCAGGAGAATTTTGGTTGTACAGGAATTCCAAGTGAAGACCTTAGGATTTGAGCACCTTAAGGAAATGTATCAGGAAGATCTAGATTTTAAGGAGGCTTATGAAGCATATGAAAATCCTTTGTTGAGGGATAACAACTCATGCACAAAATATTTGGTCCAGGATGGATTGTTTTTTAAAGGAATTTGATTGTGCATACCAAGATGCTCAATGAAAGATAATTTATTGCAAGAAAAACATAGTGGAGGTTTAGCTGGACATTTTGGTCATGACAAAACATTTGCACAACTGAGTAGTTTGTATTATTGGCTAGGTATAAGGGCATATGTGAAGAAATTTCTAGATCGATCTAAGATTTTTCAACATGCAAAAGGAAAGAGACAAAACACTAGTTTGTATCAGCCATTGCCTATTCCAGAAAGGCCTTGGGATGCAATTATTATGGATTTTGTATTGGGATTACCTAGAACCTAGAAGGGAAGTGATTCCATATTTTTTGTGGTCGATAGATTTTCTAAGATGGAAAATTTCATACCATGCCAGAAGACAAATGATGCTACACACATAGCCAATGTTTTTTTCAGAGAAGTTTTGAGATTACATGGATTGCCCAGAAGTATAGTCTCAGACAGGGACACTAAGTTTATAGGATTCTTTTGGAGGAATCTATGGAAGAGGCTGGGAACTAATTTATCGTTTATTTCAGCATATCACCCTCAAATAGAAGGACATATTGAAGTGGTGAACAGGGGTCTTGGAAATTTGTTAAGGAGTTTAGTCACTGAACAAGGTCGTCAGTGGGATCAGATTCTGGCACAGACAAAATTTGCATTTAATAATTCAGTTAATAGAATCACTGGAAAAAGTCCATTTGAGATAGTATATGGAAGACAACCAAGAGGGATTGCAGAATTGAGAGAGTTTAAACAATATGAATTCAGGAGCGCTGGAGCAGAAGATTTTTCTACAGAAATGCAAAGAGTTCATGATCAAGTTAGGAGATAGATACAGGATAGTAATCAAAAGTATAAGGACAAAGTTGATCAGAAAAGAAGGGAAGTTCAATTTGAAGTGGGAGACGAAGTTTTAGCTCATTTGAGAAAGGAGAGGTTTCCCAGAAGAACATATAATAAGTTTAAGATGAAAAACATAGGACCATGCAAGATCCTTAGAAAATTTCCAGCAAATGATTATGAGATAGAGTTGTCAGACAATGTTTCAACGTTGCAGATTTGTATCCTTATAACATAAATGACATAGGAGAATTGGATGATCAGGAAGAGATTCAATGGGAAGATCAGTTGCCCACAGTAGAAAAACCTTAGATGGAGAAAATATTAGAACAAAGAGTTGGAAGGAAAACCAGAATAAAGGTGCATCCTGAATATTTGGTAAAGTGGAAGGATCACCCTGTGGAAGATTCAAGTTGGGTAACTGAACCTGATATTTTGAAGCATGGCAAGACAGTGCGGGAGCTCATGGACATGAGTCCATGAATATTTTGGCCAGAGGAGTATGATGCAGGAGCATCACTATCAAATCAAGAAAAGTGAAGGTGGAAGCGAAGTCGACACCTTAGCACATTGAAAGAACCAAAGCCAAATCTTAACCAGCTTGGTAGCGTGGAGATTTTGAATTTTACGTTAATTAAATTAGTGTATGTAAATTCGGGCCACCATTCGAAATGACGGATCGAATGTAAATCCTTACACGACTGTAAAATATTACTGGTGTAGGATATTTTCCCTGATTAGTCATTAGGTTTCATTTGATTAAGTGAGTAGGTAACCGCTAGAGTAGAAGGTGATATAACTTAGATAAGATAGAGAGGAGACGAGAAGCGGCCTCGGTTAGACAAGTTTTCATTGTATTGCTTGTAAAAGGTCATGGTGAATGAGTAATTGAATAAGTCTCTAAGTATTTCTCTTCTGTAAGTTATGCAAGGAGTGCATATCGAACGCAAGGAGTGTGTGTGAGAGAGTCTTTTTCGACTCAAAGCTCAGAAGAAATAGCATGGGGATTTTGTATGCAGAGTGTGCATATTAAGCGCAAGGAGTGCACATAGAGGCAAATTTATTCTAATTTCAAAATCTTAGAAGTTCGAGCACAGAGTGTGCCAGGAGGGCATCAAAAATTCTTTTGAAAGACACAGAAGGGTTGAATCCCTTGGAGACTGAGTAATTTAAAAGCTCATGGAGGAATAGCGCAAGTTTGCACGTAGGAGCTTAAGTGTGCGCCAAGGTGAAGTCAAATTTCATTGACAAAAGATCAAGAGGGAAAACACCGCTGAGACCTTCGAAAAAATTAAAATCTTTCAAGTCCGTAAAGAATTCAAGCTCAGAAGGGTTGACGCCAAATTATTTGGCAAGGAGATATTGAGAACTTGGACGGATGGTAGAGACTCTTGGAGGGAGAAGTGGAGATAGTCGTGTGTGATTGGATCCAGTAAACTTGTAAGGAGGATAAGGGCGAGAATCAATCAACACTTGAAAGCTCAGGAGAGATAGAGAGCTGTCGATCTAGGAGAAGATCGAACCGTTGATTTCTTTCATGGGAAGGAGACCTATGGAAATCGAGAATCGAGAATCTAGAGAACATAGGAGACTAATTACCAAAGTTGCGAAATGTGAAGTCTTGATTTGTGAGAAAGGATCTGGACCATTGAGTCACGGGAAATCTCAGACCGTTGATCTAAGGTGATTGAAGTCGAGAGTTTGGACTTCGGAAGAGGGGAGGAGAGTCAATTCGTGAGTTCGTGAATTGTGAAGTCCTGTACCACTCAAAAGAGTGGCCCTAGGTCATAGTGAAAGGTCATATTGACGAAGAATAGGAGAAGGAGCTAGCGCTCACTAGACCCCTAATTTGGAGTTCAGGAGTTTGAAAGGTGGAGAGTTGGGTTGACTCATATAAAATTACCTGACATGCGAAGTCACGAAGCACCTTTTGGTTAAATGTGTGGTCACAGCCAGTGGTCACATGGAGAAGGCTTGCGTCGAGTGTTAGTTCATGCAAGAGGAGTTTTATAAAGACCTGTGGATTGTTTCTCGGAGGTTCCAACAGGGAATTGAAGAGTTGTTTCAGCGTAGTATTGTGAACGACCCTAGACTGGGAGGTCATGCAGCCCTTGGAGAGAAGGGGGGTCTGCACCATCTTGCCTTCGATTTCCTTGCATTGCCTTGCTTTGTATTTCCTTGCATTTCCTTTCATTTCCTTGCATTTCCATACCAACGTGTCCCTGAATGGCTTAAGGAGGCGAGTTGCAACTCACAATAAAAATCATACCAAGATTTGGATGGGAAAATTGTCGGTTGCATTTGATCTGGAGCACCAGGTTTAAGCTAGTGAGGCCCCTTCGTTGTCATTTCGTCGACCGAAAAACCATTTGTTGGAGTATCTTTGGAACTAGGTTTTGCTCAATGATGCATAGTGCAATTTTTGAAGAGGAGGTCGATTTTAAAGAACATTGTGTGGGGCGTTTGTGGGTAGTGTAGTCATGTGGGCCTTGGCCAAACAAACTTGCAGGAGCTTACGAAACTTTGTTTAGATTTTATGCCCCAGGACCAAATTGGCCATATGTCATTGAATGGATTAATTAGGCAAGTTGAAACTTGCGATAAATATCAAATTGAGACTCAGATGGACGAACCGTCAGTTGTATTGGATTTGGAGAACTATATTTCAACTAGTATGGCCCCTTTGTTATCATTCCATCGATCGAAAAACCGTTTGTTACAGTATCTTTGGCACTAGGGTTTTTTTCAATGAAGCATAGTGCAATTTCTGAAGAGGAGGTTGATTTTCAAGAACTCTGTGTGGGGTGATTTTGGGTAGTGTATTCAGGTGGGCCTTGGAAAAACATACTTGTGAGATATTATGGAATTTCTTTATGCTGCTCGGTTTGGATTTTATGCCCACAGACCAAATTGGCTACATGTCCCTGAATGGCTTGAGGAGGCGAGTTGCAACTCATGATAAAACTCAAAATGGGACTCAGATGGATTAATTTTCCATTGCATTTTATCTACTACACCATATTTCATCTATTGGGGCCCCATTTGTTGTCATTTCGTCGATCAAAAACCCGTTTGTTGGAGTATCTCGATTCTCCGGCACTAGGGTTTTTCTCAATGAGGCATACTGCAATTTCTGAATAGGAGGTCGATTTCAAAGAACATTGTGTGGGTATTTTGTAGGTAGTTTAGTCACATGGGCCTTGGCCAAACAGACTTATGGGAGCTTATAAAACTTTGTTATACTCCTTGGTTTGGATTTTATGCCCCTGGACCAAATTGGCCACATGTCCCTGAATGGCTTGAGGAGGCAAGTTGCAACTCACGATAAGACTGAAACTAGTACTTGGATGGAAGAAACATTAGTTGCATTGGATAAAGAGCATCATTTTTCATCTAATGGGGCTCCTCTGCTGGCATTCTGTCGACCGGAACACTGTTTGTTAGAGTATATTCGACACTAGGATTTTGCTCAATGAGGCATAGTGCAATTTTTGAAGAGGAGGTTTATTTTCAAGAACACTCTATGGAGAATTTGTGGGTAGTGTAGTCACATGGGCCTTGGCCAAAAAAACTTGCAGGAGCTTACAGAACTTTGTTATGATGCTCGGTTTGGATTTTATGCCCTCAGACCAAATTGCCACATGTCCCTGAATGGCCTGAGGGGGCGAGTTGAAACTCACGATAAAACTCAAACTGAGACTTGGATAGACAAACCATCAGTTGCATTGAATCTGAAGCACCAAGTTTTAGCTAGTGGGGCCCCTCTATTGTCATTCCATCGACCAGAAAACCATTTGTTGGAGTATCTTTGGCATTAGGGTTTTACTCAACGCTTATTACATATGTTTGGAAATTTAACACCTTGTTAGGATAGACATGGCATGGAAAGTGAAAGCATGGAAAGGCATGGAAAGTGAAGGTATGGCAAGACAAGTCATGGCAAGTGAAGATATGAAAAGGCAAGGCAAGGAAAGGAAAGGAAAGCCATGGCAAGGCAAGGCAAGACATGACAAGGCAAGGCAAGGAAAGACAAGGCATGACAAGGAAAGGAAAGGAATGGCATGGAAAGGCACAACATGGCATGGAAAGGAAATGAAAGGCATGGAAAGGCAATTCAAGGCATGGAAATTGAAGGAAAGGAATGGAAAGGCAAGTGAAGGCAAGTGAAGGCATGTAAAGTGAAGGTGAGGAAAGGAAAATGAAGGAAAGTGAAGGCATGGCAAGTGAAGGTGAGGCAAGGCAAGTGAAGGAAAGGCAAGGAAAGTGAAAGAATGGAAAGTGAAGTAATGGAAAGTGAAGGCATGGAAAGACAAGACAAGGCAAGGCAAGGAAAGGCATGGAAAGGAATGGAAAGGAAAGTGAAGGCAAGTGAAGGAAAGTGAAGGCATGGCAAGGAAAGTGAAGGCAAGTGAAGGCATGGCAAGGTAAGTGAAGCCAAGTGAAGGAAATGCAAGTGAATTAGGAAAGGAAAGTGAAGTAAAGGAAAGGCAAGTGAAGGAAATTCAAGGGAAGGCAAGGAAAGACAACTGAGTGCATGGAAAGTGAAGGCATGGAAAGTGAAGGCATGACAAGGCAAGGCAAGGCAAGGAAAGGTATGGCAAGGCAAGGCAAGGAATTACATGGAAATGAATGGCATGGCATGGAAAGGCAAGGCAAGGCATGTCGATGCAAGAAAAGGAAAGGAAATGAATGACAAGGCATGGAAAGGAATGGAAAGTGAAGGCAAGGAATGGAAAGGAAAGTGAAGGAAAGTAAAGGCAAGTGAAGGAAAGTGAAGGCATGGAAAGGAAACTGAAGGCAAGTGAAGGCAAGGGAAGTCAAGGCATTACAAGTGAATGAAAGGTAAGGCAAGTGAAGGGATGGAAATTGAAGGCAAGGAAAGATAAGTGAGTGCAATTCAATTGAATGAAAGGAAAGGAAAAACAAGGCATGTCAAGTGAAGGCATGGAAAGGCAAGGAAAGGAAAGTAAAGGCATGGAAAGGAAAGGCAAGGAATGACAAGGCAAGGCAAGGAAAGACATAGCAAGTGAAGGAATGGAAAGTGAAGGAAAGGCAAGTGAAGGAATGTCAAGTGAAGGCAAGGCAAGGAAAGTTACGGAAAGGAAAGTCATGGAAAGGCAAGTGAAGGCATTGCAATGAAAGGAAAGGCATGGAAAGGCAATGCAAGGCAAGGAAAATGAAGGCAAGGCAAGGCATAGGATGAAAATGCAAGGCATGGAAATACAAGAATACCATAGAAAATTAAGGAAAGTGAACGCATGGAAAGTGAAGGCAAGTGAAGGCATGGCAAGTTAAGGAAAGGAAAGTGAACGCATAGAAATTGAAGGCAAGGAAAGTGAAGGAATGGCAAGTGAAGGAAACACAAGTAAAGTGAAGGAAATGAAAGGCTAGTGAATGCATGGTATGGCATGGAAAGGAAATGAAAGGAATGGAAAGGAAATGCAAGTGAAGGCAAGTGAAGGAAAGTGAAGGCATGGAAAGTGAAGGAAATTTAAGGCATGACATGGCATGGCAAGGCAAGGCAAGGAAATGAAAGTGAAGGCATGGCATGGCATGGCAAGGCAAGGCAAGGAATGGAAAGGAAACTCAAGTGAAGGCATGGAAAGTAAAGTTAAGGCAAGGAAATTGAAGTCAAGGAAATGAAAGTGAATGCAAGGAAAGTGAAGGCAAGTGAATGCATTGAAAGTGAAGGAAAGGAAAGGAAAGTGAAGGAAAGGCATGGTAGGTGAAGGAAAGTGAAGGCATGGGAAGTGAAGGAAAGGAAGGTGAAGGCATCTCAAGTGAAGGAAAGGAAAGTGAAGGCATGAAAAGTGAAGGAAGGGAAAGGCAAGTGAATAAAAGGAAAGGCAATTGAAGGAAATAAAAGTTAAGGCATGGAATGGCATGGCATGGAAAGACAATGCAAGGCAAAGCAAGTGAAGGGAAGGGAAGTCATGGAATGGACAAGAAATGCATGGAATGGAATGTCATGACAAGGCAAGGCAAGGCGTGGTGTGACAAGGCAAGGAAAGTCATATAAATACAAGAATTCCATAGAAATTGAAGGCAAGTGAAGGCATGGAAAGTGAAGGAAAGTGAATGCAAGTCAATGAAAGTAAAGTGAAGGAATGGAATGGCATTGAAAGACAAGGCAAGGTATGGATAGGAAATGCAAGGCAAGGCAAGGCATAACATGGAAATAAAATGCATAGCATGGCATGGTGTGACAAGGAAATGAAAGGCATGGCGTGAAAAGGCAAGACGAGGTATGGAAATACAAGAATACCATAAAAACCATAAAATTAAGAAAAAAATATTCTTTTTACATACCTATGGTCATTTAAGTAGACAATTGGGATCACTTCTAATACTGATGATCTCCACTAACTTCTCGTGCTCAGAGTAAGGAAAGAAGTATCGTACCTTTGATGAGTTCTTACTTGGAATTGTTTGTAGTTGGAGGTTTGTACCAATAACCAAGTTTTGTAAAGTTGTATATGACTTGACCTGGTTTAAATCTTGAAATACATAACCACCTTTATTTCATGTTTTTTCATCCTATGACAAATATTCTCCTTTAATAACCATCGACCCAATCAGAAATTGAATTCCTTCAAAGTCTTTTAATGATCGCATGAGGGTCTTCTTTCCCTCTAATCTTCATGCCATCCAATAATCAATTCCCCGTTCATTATCTCTTGGGGAAACCACTGCATAAATGGAGTTCCAAAATGTGAGTACACTAAATGACCAATGAATAAAACATTGATTCTAGTTATTCAAAATTTAATAGAAGGATTCAACGAACTTGGTAGTAAAAGACCCATGACATGATCATAATCTGTTGAAATACTTGATTGGTTCTCCTCCAACTGGGATAATTTCATAGTTATATGTTGACCGATGGGGAGTGATACACAATCCCATCTATCAACCCAGTCTGTCGATTCATAATCATCCCATTCATTACTACTGCATGGACCACATAAGAAAGAGAGTTTTTTCATCCATATTTCAACTATTGCATTTTCTGATGTTCTAACTCAATGGAATCCATGAGTGCCCTGAATTTTTTTTCATTCATACCACTGTTATTGATCTACTTCAACCACCTCCCAAAAATATCAATCTGCATGTCCTTTCCTATGTGATTGGTCTTCACAGGTTCATGTTCCCTCTCCCATTACTGAAGAACACCATTCAATAATTGATTTCCCGTTCCTGGACTCAAAATAGTTCCAAATGTGTGGTACCTTTAGTTTTTTGTGCAACATACACAAGCATTTTTGAACTAGCCTATGCAACCATCTGACCAAATGAAATGTTGATCCATCTGTATTTTCTTCTCCTTAAGGTGATTGTAGAAGAATTGAAAACAATGTTGTACGTAGGCTAAGTGATGGAACTGATCATCACTTATGTAAAAGTGATAATCTTTCAATATAAATATGTTTTGTTCATTACTATCTAGTCCATGCATATATGTGATATGGACCATTATGTCGACCTTTTCTAAGTGATAATATTAGATTTGAATCTCATTTTGGGGTTGGAGGGTGTAGTTCTCAAAAAAATCAACCATTGATAACATAGTACCAACATGAAATGTATCTCTACATATTCTAAAATTTTCATCTTTCCATCGAGCCACATGGACATGCTGAACATATTGTTGTGTCTTTTCGATGAAGTCCTTCATGAAATCATAAACTCATACTTGGGAAGTAACCAATTGTATCCTTTTTCTTTCCTATCCTCCATCAATATCATATGTGACATGTTCAAAGCTTTTCAAGGTAACCTTCTTTCTCCCCAATTCATACTCATCGCTTACATGGATGTACTTCCTCAATAATGTCATTCCACCGCACTTCGGGCATGTCCCATCTAAGCATGTTTTTTTATAAAATGTAAAACCCTCTGTCCTTGTACATAAGATGTTGTGAATAAAGTATACGGATGACGATGGAGGAAATATAACTGAGCATTTCTGCAAAAGGGTGTTATGCAAAACACTAAATATGTGCGTGTGTGTGTTTCATAATAATAACCATACTCAATGTGATATATACAAAAACATGTGTTACAAATTGTGTTTATTCAAACATACCAAGGCTTGCATTTATGGAAAGATCTTTGGCCCAATCTAAGTGCATTATGTACTATGTATGAATCTCTCATACAATTTTGTCTTTGTAATGTCAAGAAATTTTTTAATATGGGGTTCATAGTCCCTATATCCCCTTCTCAATTTTAGTACATCATTTTGATTGGAAGAAGACCTAGTGTTCTCATGCCAGAAATCTTGAACTAGTCCCTTAACCGCTCCAATTAACTTCATGATAGAACAAGGTAGCCTACCAATGAACACCCACAAATATGTTGGGCCACCTGTGTTGAGGCTATCTCATCTATGAGAATAATTTCTAAGGATTTTTGCATTGCATTTCAACAGGTGAGAGGTTTGTTGTATCAAACGATGTTTTCTTGTGATCTTGCTAACAATTTATTGTGACAAGACACGTCGGGCTGCATTGCGGTCTTTAGAATGAGATTTCTTACCAATTCTTTGAAAACAATCTACAAGGATTCTAACAATATGATGAATAATTTCTACACTTTTGACTATTTTAATGCCTAATATTATCCTAACAACAGTCAAACTTCTAGATTTCAACAAAGCTAAAAATAGTTGACATTTAGCAGAATCATATTTTGGTTCAAAATATTCGTTAATGATTTTATAAGAGTGATAAAAAATAGTATGGTTAGGTAACTTACCTTCAAGTGATGCTAGACCACTTTTATCGACCTAAATGCATTTAGGATTTCTTCATCGCACAATGTTGAATATAGGTAGGGACGATGAACCCATATTCTAGCACTCTTGAGCTCCCTGCTTTGGAGTTAACAATGTTGCAATTCTTACGCCTTCAATCATTGGCATAATCAACTCCAAGAAAATCCTCCATCATCTAGTAATCCACAACAAGTTTTCTTGATGAGACACTATATGGATTTCTCTCTAATGACCTATTGTGCTTTGCTTCTGGTGATGGAGGAGAAACAATAACGACATCTATTCCACTAGAAATTGGATTTCCCTCATCTGAAAGCTTACGTTTTGACATATGTAACTTTGTATTTTCTCTTTATTCTTCTACCTTTTCGATCAGTTTCTCTTTTCTCAAGGACTTTCTTTCTCAAATTCATCAGTTGTCCATGTTTAAAGAGAAAAATTGGCTTCCAAACACCCCACCACAAATTTGTCTTTGTATTATGTAATAAGGCACAACCAAGTGGATAAATCTTTCTTCATATTACAAAAGAAGACAACTAATAATTCCAATTCCAATTGCACTTGGACAAATTTGTCTTCCAATTCCAAGAAGACACAAGAAGATACAAACAACAATTCCAATTTCACTTGGACAAATTTGTCTTCTAATTCCAAGAAGACACAAGAAGATACAAACAACAATTCCAATTGCACTTGGACAAATTTGTCTTCCAAATTTTCCTGCAATGGTCTGGAAATAGCAAAAAAATCTCCATGAATCAAACAAAAAGGACCAAAATAAGAAAAACATGTCTGTGCACGTTATTTTTGTGTGAAAATGTCGTGGATTGTTTGTTTTCCTTGAGATAGATGAGTTAGTGGAGTGTGCTTGGCACCAAAATATGCCCATCAAGAACACACATGTGTTCCTATAACGCATGCACAGTACAACACATTCACATTCTAGGAACGCATGTGCATTTCTATTGACCATAAACAACCAACAACTACAACTCAATCAAGTCACAAGAGTTACTGTGCACTCTTAATGCAACGGATATAGAATTTATTGTAGACCAAACATATTTATGAATAAATATGTATAGGGGTATGGGGACAACTAAGGCTTAAGGGGTTAGAATTGAAAGTGTTTTCAAGGATAGAGAAATGGTTAGAGAATCAATATGTGGGTGATGTGGGTGCAATGATTGTACAAAAAGTATATGCATAGTGCACTCAAGGTTCAAGTGTAGAGGGAGTTAAGGTTTGAGTGTGAGTTATGCATAAGCTTATATGGATCTAGTGGGGCCTAGGCAATGGTTTATGTCAAGTTCTAGGTCATCATATAATTCTAGCTCTAGCTTTATGTCATGGTATAGGTCATGGTATACATCAAGCTCTAGGTCATTGTCTAAATCTAACTCTAGATATATGTTGTGGTCTAGTTCATGGTCTAGGTCTATGTCATGGTCTATATCATGGTCATCATATAGGTCTAGGTCATGCTCCAGGTATTTCCATGTCTACGCCTTGCTATGCCTAGGTCTAGGTATAGGTCTTGACATTTCTAGGTGATCTGAAATTTTTACTTGATCTTTAACCATTACTTGCATGTGAAATTCTTAATTGTTAACCATCT
>CBVK0100683827.1:0-11602 GCA_900067695.1 Picea abies | reverse complement strand
AGCCATGGAATTGAATCAAAGCTTTCCTATTAATTCAATGTCGATACATGGGGATTCTTCGCAAGTTCTTTGTTCTGCTCTCTTCTTGCTCCTGAATGCTAATGCTGAATGATAATACAATGATACAAAGGAGGGTGCCTATATTCCGTTTGCCCTCTTGAAATCTACAACTATCAATGCTACAATAAATTCCTATCTAACAAAATTAAAACTACTAAATGTTGTTTTATCTATAATACAATACAAGTGCGCTTAGTTAAACCATGCATTTAATGTCTTGCGCAACAATATCACAATGTTTTAAAGTTTGGTGTTGGCGTTGTAGAGCTGTTCTTTCTTTCGCTACGCATTGGCTCACTTAATGAGGTGTGGATGCTTCTGCATCATACTCCTCGGCTCAAAATACTTCATGGGCTCCTGTCCATGAGCTCCTGCACAGTATGCCCATGCTTGTGTATCACTGCTTCCGTTTCCTAGCTGGCATCCTCCACTGGGTGATTCTTCCATTTCACCAAGTATTCAAAATACTGCTTTCTCCTGGTCTTCCTTCCTACGTGCTTATCCAGTATGCACTCCATCTGAGGCTTTTCTGAAACTGATAACTGCTTTTGCCACTGGATCACTGGTTCCTCAGTTCCAGTGCCTACTTCTTCAGCCCTGTATGGGTATAAATCTAAAATATTGAAAATCGGAGATATCCTGATGCCCTCTGGCAACTCAATCTCATATGCATTTGCCTTGAATTTCTTCAGGACCCTGCATGGCCCAATTTTCTTCATCTTGAGTTTGTTATATGTTCCCCTCGGGAACCTTTCATTCCTTAAGTGAGCCAAAACCATGTCCCCAACTTCAAACTGAAGTTGCCTCTTTCGCTGGTCGACTCTGTGCTTATACTCCTAATTCTTCTTCTGCAGTCGCTGCTTCACCTGTGCGTGAAGTTCTTGCATCGCCTCAGCGAACTCTTCAGCTCTCACACTACTAGTTTTAGCCTGTTCTGACTCCCTGAGCTCAGAAACTCCTCTCGGCTGTGTCCCATACAAAATTTGAAACGGGCTCTTACCTATACTCCGATTCATTGAATCATTGTACATGAATTCTGCCTGTGGTAGGATCTGATCCCAACTGGTGTGATGCTCCATCACCAGGCTCCTCAATAAGTCTCCGAGACTCCTATTGACCACTTCAGTTTGGACATCAGTCTGCGGATGGTATGCTAAGTTAAAATCCAAATTGGTACCCGGCTTTTTCCATAGTGTCCTCCAGAAATGACCTATGAATTTTGTGTCCCGATCCGAGACTATGCTTCTCGGTAATCCATGCAATCATACAATCTCTTTGAAAAATAAATTCGCGATGTGCGTCGCATCGCTGGTCTTATGACATGGTATGAAATGTGCCATCTTCGAGAACCTGTCCACCACCACAAAGATAGAATCCACTCCTCTTTGCATCCTCGGAAAACCCAACACAAAGTCCATGCTAATGGCTTCCCATGGCCTCTCGGGTATGGGCAATGGCTGATAAAAACCCATGTTCTGCTTTCGGCCCTTTGCGTGTTGACATATCCTGCATATGTCAACAAATCGTTTAACATCCACTCTCATTCCAGGCCAATAATATGACTCGCTTAACTTCGCGAATGTTTTGTCATGTTCGAAATGACCTGCTAAACCTCCGCTGTGTTTTTCCTTTACCAAATTCTCTCTCATAGAGCAATCTGGAATGCATAGTTGATTTCCCCGAAACAACAATCCTTCCTGGATCAGGTAATCTATCCACGGGCTCCGATTCCTGAGAACTGGGTTCTTAGTTGCTTCGTATGATTCCCCGAAATCTGCATTGCCTGCATACATATCTTTCAGGTTTTCAAAAACCAAAGTTTTGACCCTGAATTCCTGCAGCAATAAGCATTTTATGCTCAAGGCATCTGCCACTTTGTTAGCAGTCCCCAAAATGTGCTTTATCACAAAGGTGAAATTATGCATGTACTCTACCCATTTTGCATGCTTCTGATTCAGCTTCTCTTGCTGACTTACAAACTGCAATGCGTGATTATCACTGTACAACACAAATTCCTTGGGTATCAAGTAGTGCCTCCACTTTTTCAATGCATGTATTATGGCATAGAACTCTTTATCATACGTGGAGTATTTCAGCTTTGCATCATCTAGCTTCTCGCTGTAATATGCAATAGGTCTGTCATCCTGACTCAAGACCCCTCCAACAACATATCTGTTGGCGTCACACTTCACCTAGAAGGTTTTCTGAAAATATGGAAACACTAGCATGGGTTGCTCTATAATCTTTCGCTTCAACAGATTGAAGCTCCTTTCAGTCTCAGCTGTCCAATGGAAAACCTTATGCCGTTTCTTTATAGTGTCCATCATCGCGGCGCTAATTCTACTAAAACTTTGAATGAATTTCCTGTAGAAACTAGCGATTCCATGGAAACTCCTTACCTCAAAAACATTCCTCGGCGATGGCCAATTCCTGATTACTTCAACCTTCTCAGGATCCATCTTCAATTCATTCGCCGATACTACAAAACCCAAATAAATGAGTTCTGTCTGCATAAAGGAACACTTCTTCAAATTTATCAGCAGCTTCTCCTGCTGTAGCCTTTTCATTATCATGGCCAAATGCTTCAAATGTTCAGCCTTGGTTTTGCTGAATATCAAAATATCATCCAGGTATACAACCACAAACTTGCCAATGAATTCCCTCAGGACTTCATTCATCAGCCTCATGAATGTGCTTGGCACATTTGTCAACCCAAATGGCATGACCAACCATTCGTACAAACCCTCGTTTGTCTTGAATGCTGTTTTTCATTCATCTCCCTCTCTCATCCGGATCTGATGGTATCCGCTCTTGAGATCAATCTTCGAAAAATAATTTTCCCCACTCAGGCAATCGATCAAGTCGTCCATTCTCGACAGTGGAAATCTGTACCTGATGGTGATCTTATTAATCGCTTTGGAGTCTGTACACATCCTCCAGCCTCCATCCTTCTTCGGACTCAGTACCGTTGGGACGACACATGGACTCTGACTCTCTTTGACCAATCCTTTATCAAGCAGATCCTGTACCTGCTTTTTGACTTCCTCATTCTCCTGAGGTGTCAACCTGTACGCTACCTTATTTGGAAAACTTGCTCTGGGTATGAGATCAATGTGGTGGCTCACACTCCTCATCGGTGGTAATGAACACGGTAGTTCATCCACTATGATATCAGAGAACTCTCCCAGCAGTTCTTGAATCTCCTCTGGAAATTCATCCACTCTTGTGCTTGTCAGGACAATCTTCGGCTTCCTGACCACAAAGAATTGTGGATCTTCATTCCTCTCCATCTCTGCGAGAAGTTCTTTCCCACTCATGAGAAGTATCGTGCTGCTCACTTCCGGATTCACCTCCTTATCTTTTATCGGCAGCAGTTTATGGATTTTCCCATCCTTCTCCAAGGTATATGTGTTCATCCTCCCATCATGAACAACATTTCTATCATATTGCCATGGTATTCCCAACAGTATATGACACACGTCCATGGGAATGACATCGCACAGAATCTCATCATGATAATTCCCAATTTTAAATTTAACTAAGCATTGTTTAGTGACACTTACCCGGTGTCCTTTCTGTAACCACGAGACTTTATATGAACTTGGGTGCTTAGTTGTTTCCAGCTCTATCTTTTCCACCATCTCTGTTGAAACGAGATTATCGGTGCTCCCACTGTCAATTATGACTTTGCATTTCCTGTCCTTGGTTGTGCAAGCCATTCTGAATAGTCTACTCCTCTGCACTGGGTTCTCCACCTCCTTTTCGGGTGTCAGAAGGATTTTATGCATCCCCAACAATCTCCCACTATCTGCATCTTCACTCTCAGCATCACGCCTTTGCGCCTCTGCGACGTGAGCTTTTCCTTTGTCCATTTTCCTGTCTAGACAGTCAACGGCTTTGTGTCCGTCTTTACCACACATAAAACATGTGATAATTCCTCCTCGACCTCTGCCTCGACCTCGGGTACGAGGAAATGTATTGGCATCAGCATAATCTCCTTGCTGATCAGTCTGTTGTCTCCTCGGCTCAGCATATGGATGCCTCTACTGTGAGGTTCCACCTCTTTCATCTTTCCTCTGAGGCCTCTTCCAATTCTCCTTAGGCTTTTGAGTTCATTCTTGGGAAACTACTTTGCCTCTGGGTTGTCTTCTGCCTCGCCCTCACTGTCCTTGCTTGCGGCTCAACTTCTCTTCGGCTTTTAAAGCCATCTGGTACACATCCTCAACTGTTCAGATGGTAACCATGCTTAGCTCATCCTGAATGTCATACCGCAGCCCATTCAGGTACCTCGCCACCTTTTCGTTATCACTCTCCCAATGACCAGCTCGAATGTTGAGCCTATAAAACTCCTCGGTGTACTCTTTCACCGTCATCAACTTCTGTCTCAGGTTCTGCATTCGCCTGAACAGAGTGATATGGTAATCTCTAGGGACGAACTTCGATTTCATCTTAGCGATCATCCTGTCCCAGCTCTTGATTTTCTGTTTGCCTTTGTAGCACCTGTCTGCCTGCAACTCATCCCACCATAAGGCTGCATGACCCTTCAACTTGGTAACCGCATGCCTCACCTTCTTATCCTCTTCGATATCCTCATAATCGAAGTAGGTGTCGAGTGCTCGGATCCAATCCAGCAACTCTTCTGCATTCAGACTTCCCTCATAGACGGGAATGTCCATCTTTGTCTTCGAGCTCATCCTCGAAATGGCTCTGATCAACCGCTCGGTTGATGCGTCTTCTGTCGTGATCTCCTCAGCATCGTGTCCAGCTTCCTCTTCCACTTTGGAATCACTGAACTCTCCTGCAGCAGCTCCATGCCTTTGGGTGGTCTCCATCTCTTTGAGTCTCGCCCTGAGATCTCATATTTGACATTCCATCTCTGGGTTACCTGCTGGTCTACCCATTCTTCTCACGTCCCTATCCTCACGATCAGGTGACTGCCTTTCTCGTCTTGGCGGCATGATGACTTCTCTGTCTCTGCTCCCGAAAGCAAAGATACACCCGCTCTGATACCACTCTGCTTCCAACTGTCCCCCAGCAAACAACCTCTCTAACCAGGACCTTCTCTCTCCCAGGATTGAAGAGCTACAATGCTCTCAGATCCTGTATCGGGACTTTTTTTTCATCACCCACAGGTTTCTCTATTGATCTCCCGGCAAGTGTCTCGGGAAATCGGGTCTCGCGATATCGCGAGACTCACAGCACCGTGCTCGTGCAACTCAAAATGCCAAACCCCGAGTGTCGATGGTCAAGGCCAATGACTCGGGATATCGCCACTCGCGATGTCAATGGCCTGATTCTCGAACCTCCGAGTCCCAAGGTGCCGATTCCCTGAGACTGCGCCACCTGTATTCCGCTAACCTCTGGGGCCCCATGCTGCCACGTCGCCTCAGGATTTTGCGGATTTCAAATCCATGATGTAAGCTTTCCTTGTTGCCAAAAATCCCCGAACGCTGATTTTGTGGGATCTCGTGCCACCTGTCTCCGTTCTGATCGACGGTTCCCGTTGAATCAGGAAATCGCTACTCACGATTTCAACGTGCATGCGACTTGCCTCTTCAAATGCCAATCGTCGATATGCGATGGCTTGATCCTTCGTGCACCTGTGAGTTAACTCCCTTGCAACTCCTCTCTGATCTAACGATCGGTGGGACTTCGCAATTCTCGACAGCGATGTTAAGTCGTCGATTCTTTTCCTCTTGAGGAATCCCTCCGGAACCTGTTCCACAATATTTGCAAGGAACTATTCCTTCTAAGCTTTATCAACTCTGATTCCTTCAGAGACTTCGCCCTTGTCTTTCTCCACAGACCTCCAGCAGTTCTGAAACTGTTGAGTCCTTCGAATCCTGTGCACTCGACTGCAATAGAGATCTTCACTCTCTTAGCTTAGAATTACCACTGAAACTTCCAATTCAGTCGCACCTTCCCTGCACGACTCCGGCAACCCAATTCGACACTGGGCAGATGAGAATAAGAGTTCAACTGTCCGGCCTCGTCAACGCACTCTATGCGGACGGGTTCGAATGCACTCGATGCAGGACTCTACAGAGAAACAATTGAAACTTATCTCCCCAGTCTCTCAGACTTCTAATCTACCATGAAATCACATACACAGCATATAAAACAAAGGCATAACAAGAAGCAAATATGCAACAGCATAATATCAACAAGACACAGAGAATAATCACAGCCATGGAATTGAATCAAATCTTTCCTATTAATTCAATGTCAATACATGGGGATTCTTCACAAGTTCTCTGTTCTGCTCTCTTCTTGCTCCTGAATGCCAATGCTGAATGATAATACAATGATACAAAGGAGGGTGCCTATATTCCGTTTGTCCTCTCGAAATCTACAACTATCAATGCTACAATAAATTCCTATCTAACAGCATTAAAACTACTAAATGTCGTCTGATCTATAATACAATACAAGTGCACTTAGTTAAACCATGCATTTAATGTCTTGCGCAACAATATCACAATGTTTTAAAGTTCGATGTTGGCGCTGTCCAACTGTTCTTTCTTTCCCTACGTGCTGGCTCGCTTGATGAGGTGTGGATGCTCCTACATCAGATCCGTTGAGGTTGTCGAGGCACAGAACGATCCTGAACTCCAAACAATGAGAGTTGAAGTGTCAGATTCGCTAACAAAGGCATTCTCAGCTGGCATGCCCACTGCCGAAGTTCTAGAGAAGAGATCGATAAGGCAAGAATTCAGATCTTATGATTCACCGGCAACACACATACCCGGGGTGGAGGAAAGATTAGTGGCCATTTGAATGAGCTTAGGCACCACTAGAACCCTTGGTGTTGTAGCTGATTCCCAGATGCATCAGTGGTAGTGGTGGAGGTAAAACATTGCTTGTCTCACTTTTTGTTTAAATAAGAGTTGAATCTAGTTGCATGATTTGATTTCATTCAGTGGCATGGATCCGAGTTGGGAAGGATTTGATGCCTTTGCTACTCGGAAATCACATTGTGGCAGATCACCCAAGGAGATGCATGCGATGACATATTATTCATCAACCAATAGATTGATATTTAAAATTTATGGTTTTGATGCGTAGTTTATTATTCTCGTGTGAATGAAAGATTTTGCTATAGTGTTCCTTGGTGCAAGAAATGGTTCTAAAACTCCTGAGTATGACTAGTTGCCAAGCGACCATTATCAAGAAGGAGAATATAGTAGGTTGCTCATGATGGAAGACATTGTTTTGTCCCTCTACCCTCTGAGCATGCGGAAAAGTGACTATCAACTTGTGGAGATAGAGCAGATTCATCTTCTCATTTGTAGCAATTTTTTAACCTAAAATTCTTATTTACTTGGATTGCATAGAGATTGAAAATTACGCAATGAAAAAAAAAAAAACTTATGTATGGTGATTGAAATTTGTTACTTTGATTTTGTGTGATTTTCCCATTGCAATTTAAAAACAAAACAACAAATATAAAAAATTTCTTGCTTGATTTTATTTTGCATATTACTCCCCACTACAAACTTGTCTTGGCCTTGGCGATTTCACAAGTGATGAAATAAAAATTAGATAGGGGTTTGCCATGCTATGCACAGGATTCATTTGGATGGGCCGGATGCTCTTGACATCATGTTCATTAACATATTTGCATTCTCTACTCTTTAGATGTTTTTTTATTATTATGAGTTTTCTTAGCAATTTTCTTTTTTATTAGCATAATTTGTTTTTTTTTAGTTACTAAAATAATATGAAAAGAAAAAAAAAAACAATAAAAATTATAAAACCCTGAAAACACACAAAAACATTATAAAAATCAAAAGTATAAAAATCAAAAACATTGTCAAAAATTGCAAATGGACATCTATTTCCTGAAAACGATAATCAGAACATGTTTTTACGCTTAACGTTAATTTGTTTTCTTGAGTCACTTCACAAAGAAGTCAATAATGAACCCAAGTGCACAGGCAATAGGTACAAACACACATTTTATTTTTCCTTTGCCACATTCATATTTCTTCCTACATGTTATGTTTTCTTTTTCAAACTTCTCACACGTCTTCTTGTAGGATTAGTACTCACATTTTTTTCAGGTTTGAAGGCGATTGCTTCTACTATTGCGGTGATTTTTCAAGAATCACAAAACTTTTGATAAACATGCTTTGATAGACCGCTTGAAGGCACTTTTACTCATCATAAACATCATAAATGCTTGGTGCCACACTGAAACTTTTTACGCATCCTAATGTTTGTTGTTACACGACACACATTCCCAAAAACACCATTTTGTGTTATGACTTCTTGCCTCGCATTACTCATTCAAATAATATTGGTCATCCATGTCTTGAAGCCCATTTTCCATTGCCTTATCCTTCATGACTTCATGAATGCCTACCTTTGTGAGTTGCATACATTCATTTATCCTTTTTAGTTCATTTTTTTTCCTTCTTTTTCCCTTCCAGTTTGCCTTACGAATAAAACCATTCAGTTCCCTTTCCATGATTACATTACCTTGTTTTCCTTGCCTTGTTGATGCTTGACCATGAGTTCTTTCCATTTATAGTCCTATGAAATCTTTTTGTACAAACTCATGTTGACTAATGTGGGATTCCTTAAGGCCCACCTTTCAACAAGTCTTTCCCCATCGACCTCAACACCTTATCTGGGATATAGACTAGAGTCCATTTTTTTAGTACCTGGAGGCTTGCATGCCTTAATGGCAAGTTCTCTCGCTGACAATCATGGGAATACCTCAATGTCCCTCGATCGTCAGATCTTGCAAGTGGTTCGATATCAACTCATTCATTCTCACTTCGCAAGATGTACTTGGGTACCTTGGCACTCATTAACATCAATGGTGAGTTGCCTCACATTGGTTAATGACATTCATCATTGGTTGGTAATCCAATGACTTCTTTTCATGCTCGACATCGACACATTCATTTGCATGATTAGAATTGTACCATCAGGATTAGCAGCGGGTGAAGACTATACACTTTTCATGACTCTATCAACAGTTACAGTAGCATGACTTCAGCCATATGAGACTACCATAGTTCCACTTTCACACTTTCTCTTTTCCATGATTCATTCAACAACAGTTCAGCTTCCTCCACTTCACATTCTCTGCTCTAGCAGATAGCAGTCACCGCTACAACAACAGTCACTTTACATATGATCCTACAACAGTGACATCTTCCATGATCTAGCAGCCGCATCAGCCATATTCCTATTGCATAGTTCATCAACATTTTGGGTGAGTGGAGGTATGTTATTTTCTAAACGTTAATCATGTAATTCCTCAACTGCTAGCAATGAATAATTTGGAAAATTCCCTGATCCAGTCCCCTTTCCTTCTCACTTCTATAACCTATGCCACACTGCATGAGGACATGAAACAAATTAACTTGGGGGCTGAGGGACTTTATTCACTATCATCATTCCATTTTTCTACGACTATCATTCCATTTTTTCGTCTCATTTACCAGTTATGAACATTTCTTTTACAATGATGCTCTGTTGCACTTTACTTCATAAGCACTGATATATTGGCATGATTCACACATATACAAAAACCAAAAAAGGGGCTTTCTTATACTAAGTGATGTTTTCCTTATGCACATTGATAGCATACATTTTCCAGTAAAAAATGGTCGAATTATTATCATAACAACAAGAGAACAAATAACAAAATGAATGTTGTTAACACAAGAACCAACATTATTTATATTCATGGTTGTCACACAAGAACCAACCATATAAAAAATGTCAGTTGTTACTTATGTAAAACCCATCCTGGAAACATTCGTTATCATCACTCAAAGCCAACATTCAAATGCCAATTTTTATTTCTTTTGAGAAGATCCATGCATGGTTGCATGAGGACATGCAACAAGTTAAGTTGGGGCATATGTTGGGGCTTAGAAATGCCCTATTCTCATCCACCTTTCCCTTCATCCTTCTTCACATTTCATCACCCCATTAACCTTTCATGATATCATTTCCATAAATATACTTGGGTTTCACCTTATTGTTATCCACTTTATTCATTTTAGTATTTAAAAGGAATTTGTGATTAAATATTAGAAAATCAACATGTTTTCATATATATCTCAAATATGTGTGAGCTTTGTAATGTGTAGGAATATGTGAAGGATTAATTCAAAGGACTTCTTGAACACTTCCTCACCATTTCAATATTTGAGAAGATAATTCAAGACCATTCCAAAGGAGAAGATGATGGAGATTTGGTTGGAATATCTTATCTAAGATATATGAGAGATATGTGTGAGGATTTAAAGGAATTATATTTTGTAATAATGGGAAACAGGTTGAGAGAATAGTGGATCTATAATAATGAGATGGTTATCTTACCTTCAAGGCTCTCATATATAAAAGAGAGTGCTCTGTCTTCATGAGAATTCAATGAGGATGTAATTAGAATTAGAGTAGTCATTAGGATTCAAAAGAGAAAGGGATTCTTATCTTTGATTAATATTCTTTCATTGTTATGCTTTCGTGATTTTCATTTGATTATTGTTATGTAATTCAAGATAGCTTTATTGTGTGAGCTCACATATGTTATTTGTTGTTAACTCTTCACATGTTGTATTGCTTTTCCTTTATGCAACTTCTTGCTTTCCTAGATTAATGTTTCCTGCTTTCATAGATTAGTTTCGTTTCAGCAATTTAGATTAGATTACTTCTACTTCAGTCCTGCATATATAGTGCATGTGCTTTGTAAGCCTACGAACCTTGGATTGACAAATTAAATGGTTGGGAAAATACTACAACGGAATTAAACGACAATATTTCCGCCTAATAGACGTGTAATAGGATTCATAGTAATATGCATTGGATGTGATATATTAGATAAAACTTTTAAGATATAAATGATTCAAAATTTTATATTGTTAATTTATATGTAAAAAGATTCATAGTAATATTTATTGGATGTGTAAGAAGATTCAGAGTAATATTCATTGGATGTGATATATTAGATCAAAGTTGGAAAATATAAATGATTCAAAATTTTATATTGTTAACTTATATGTAAGAAGATTTGTAGTAATATTTATTGGATGTGTAAGAAGATTCAAAGTAATATTCATTGGATGTGGTATATTAGATAAAAGTTGAAAAATATAAATGATTCAAAATTTTATATTGTTAACTTATATCTAAGAAGATTCATAATAATATTCATTGGATGTGTAAGAAGATTAAGAGTAATATTCATTAGATGTGATATATTAGATAAAAGTTGGAAAATATAAATGATTCAAAAGTGCATATTGTTAACTTATATGTAAGAAGATTCATAGTAATATTCATTGGATGTGTAAGAAGATTCATAGTAATATGTGATATATTAGATCAAAGTTGGAAAATATAAATGATTCCTGACTATTGATAAATTATATATATAGAAATAGTTAAATATGATATATTATAATAAGGAAAATGATGAGAAGATTTATATCCAACTTATGAATTCATAACCATTCATATAGATATATACAATGATGAAGAATAAAGTTTATTAAGACAAAACATGAATATTGAAATATTT
>CBVK0100683826.1:0-19930 GCA_900067695.1 Picea abies | reverse complement strand
GTAACATGAAGGGAGTAAGAAATTAAATTATTAATAAGAAATAAAATCCGTGGATATAAAAGTAAAGAGGGAATTAATTATTTTATCATTTGATAATTTAAAAGATACTAAATTAATGATAAAAGGGAAAAGGGGTTATATTCCTCATCTATCTTTTTGAGTTTTAAATAAAAGGGGAAAGAGGGAAAATAAAAAAAATAGGAAACTAGGGAAAGGAGGTAACATAAAAAGGAAAAAGGGGAACTTAAGGGAAAAAGTGAGAAGTCAACTTAGTAAGGAATCCACATTTAAGAGCTTTCTAATTTTAAACTGATTTAGAAATTTCATAATAGGAAAATCCTTTAAAACTTGTAAGGGAATCTAGGGACACCTAGGAGGGATTCTAGGAGTAACTCTAGGTGGATGAGGGAAATAAAGATATTTACTTAATTAAAGAAATTAATTAATGGAGGAATGTAGGGGATGAGGGACACCTATACGGAGAAGAATTTTTAGGAATTTATTTTAAAAACTTTAATTAAATGAGATTTTAGGAAAGAGAGGAAGTGGGAAATTCTATATAATGAAGTAAGGAGAAGGAGAAAAGATCATCTTCTATTTGCGTAATGTTACGCTGCAGAAATATCAACTTGACTGATTTACTTGTGGGAGTTGGGATACCCATCTTGGAGAGGAGTGGTAGCTCGGCCTTGTGAGGTGAGCTGAGAGCTAGACAAAACCTCTGGATAGTGTGTGTGGCCCCTTTGTGGCTCGAGGGGCTAAGGGGGAAGAAGAGTACCGCTAGCGTTTGCTGGGAGGTACCAGTGTAGTCTCGACAGTTGGCGAGTGGGAGTTGCACGGAGTGCTCGGACGTCACTCAGAGCAAGCGAACAAGAAACGGTAAGCTTTTTCGGTTGATTGATATAATGTTGTAGGATGTATGTTTTTAGATCTGCTTGTGTATTGGGTAGGTAAACTATTTGACTAGTTTCATGACTGAAATTTTATAGCCTGGCTAAATGCTTGGTTGATTGATTTTCGCGAACTTCATCTTCCCGCATGTCGTGACCACTCTATGTGTTGATTTGACCTTGAGGTTGTTATCCTCCGTCCCTATCTCACCATTCCTCACCTAAGTAGTCGACCAAGAGCCTAATCTACGGTCATCACCTTAGCATTAAAAGACTTATGGATCTCAACGCCCTGCTTTTCTGTGCAAGGATGGTGAAGCAAAGGCGAACCTTTTAGCCATATACCTTTGTTGTTTGTCCTTGGCTGAATGACTGTCGTGCACCTTCTTGAGTTTTAATACCTCTGCATTGTTTATCCCTTCTTGCGATCATCTCGTTACCTTCTGCGTTTGTATCCCCTCTTTGTTTTCAGAGGGTATGTTGTTCTCTGAGATTGCCCATTACCCGTTGTATGGAAGCTTTATTTGACGGTTTGTGACTGCATCTGAATTTACACTTTGACTGTAAACGATTGAATGGAGGCCTTATCTTTGGGGTTTGTGATTCCTATTATTACATGACTGCCTTATCCCTTAGCTAATGTGCGATTCATCGGTGTTTCTGCCAGCATGATCCTCTATCTGCACTACACCTTACTTATATATTGACTGCCCATTCATTCATTTAATTAATTAGTGACAACATATTCCCTTATTTCAGAAAGCATTTATGTATATACCAGTGAATACACAACTCCTTATTTCAGATGGCATCTATGTATATACCTGTGAAGGAATAATTCCTTATTTCAGAAAGCATTTATACATACACCAGTGAATGCATATATCCTTATTTCAGGAAGCAATTATATATATTCCAACGATTTCTCTATGATTTTAGAATGTATCTCTGCGATTTCATAATGTGGAAGGGATAGCGATTTTATAATGTTTCATTCTACGTTTTTTTTTACCTCTTTACTGACTGTGTTGCTACAACACAATTTGTATTCCCCTTTTATTGTGAAACACTTTGGGTTGAGGGCATCTACTCTGGAGTGGATTTAGAATGTGGGTAGGACGAATGCGTTTCCACTAAATGGGCACGATTTTGCCACTATTTGTAACCTGTGGTGGCCTTATTTAATAGTCGAATCGTGTAAACTCTTCTGGGCGAATCGCTTTAGACCATTCCTGCATTTCCGTTTATTTTTATTTTTATTATTTAAAAATGAATATATAAATCCCTACATTTTCAATGTTTCAATTTTTATTTTTAAATGAATGTTAGAATCCCTGCAATTCATTTTTCAAATTAAATTTTAAAAATGAAAATCATAATCCACGTCAACTTTTGGACCAAATCGTAGTTGCTCAACTCCTACTCAAATTGGCTCTTGAGATGATTGTGGACTTAGTTGGGGTCTGCATGGATGCTTGACAGCGCTGGAGCAACATAACTTCTATTTCCTTACAAGACAACCCTCCTTATTCACTCATGCCAGCTAGTTAGATTTCCCTAGCTGCATTATAATAGTAACCTTGACTCCTGACGACGCTAAATTAGTACACCGACCGTAAAATTGGAAATAAATTTTGATAGGGGGCCAGCTAGATAGTGACCCTCTTCTGAAACAGTCTTCTACTTGTGTTAGTCCTTACCTTTATTCTTTTTACCTGGCAGAGAGATTTTACCCAAGCCTTATTAATTGCCTTATTTTTAAATGCCATGTCTTTTGCCTTACATTAAATGTTGGTTATTGATCTTAAATGTCTTGTTCTTCGCTTCATTATTTATTTTAATGGAAACATCCTGGTTTAAAATGGGTTCTTTTAATTGTCTAACGATTGAGAATTAATGGTTAAATCCTAATCTAGACAATCTAGTTAGCTTATAAATAATGAGTATTGTATGAGTTTGCTTTAGAGTATGGGAGGTATATTATCACTATAAATGTATTATTGATGTAATCTAGAGTTAAATATAAATGATGGTTCTTGTATCATTGGAGAACAAGTATTAAAAATTAGTTGATATATAATTCTATCATTTGTTCTACTATTGATATAAATGAGTTTGTTCTATTGTTTCCTTTCCATAAGAAACTAGATATCTTAGTATGTTCTATTTGAATGTGATTGGTCCTTGTAACATTTGTTTTTCAAAAGAGATAAAAATACTTCTTAAAGATCTTCTTAATCAATTGCCATCATTTTAAGTTAATGTTAATGGTTTTTACGTTGTAATGCCATGTACACTTATCAGTAGTGGTACTCTAGTTTCATTGTTGGTTAGAAGTTATTTCCATTTGTAGGGTTATGAAAGTGACTTGAAAATGTGGTTCTTAATTTTCATTTAATTGAGAGCACGCCACTTAATAATGAAAAATCCCTTGCGTTGATTTTCTTATGTGATACTTGATTGAAAGCTACACATATCTAGATGATGGATAAGTTCGTTGATATGGATTTTAATTTTGTGTATTGTCTGGGGTGCGTGGGGTTGTTAGGATGATGGTCCTTAGCTTAGTAGGCTTGGTCTTCTTGTGTCAGGTAGGATGTAGACACCTCCTTGTTCCTTAGAACAGTCTCTAGCCCTGAGACCTTAAATGGTCAAAATCAATGGGAACCCGGGCTTGAGCATTGCTTATGTGTCCTGGAGGTCCTAACCATTGCAGGATAGGATGGGCAGGTAGTCATTCTTATTTATGTTGTCGGTTGATTGTCATTCTTTGCTTCCAGAAGCTAGATGTGCATATTAGGTCGTTATGTTGTGGTCGTAGTTTCATGAATCATGTTCATCGTCGTGTGGTGACGCAGATTCGAATGTATTTATTATCCTTGTACACATGCGCACACACACACACACAAAAATGCACTTTTTATAAGAGGTTTGTTGTTGTAACGAGGAGGTTCATTACATATGGTATCAGAGCCAAGTTCAACCTGTGACTTGGGATCATTGCGACTTTCATTGACATAATTGATTATACTATTGCTGATCGAGTTGTCTTGTGTGCATGCAAGTAATCATGGTTAGAGGACACCACAGAGGCAGGCGATGGGGTGTGAGGGAAGGAGGCGCAACACCTCTAGTAGCATCCATGCCTGAGGTGTCTAACCCCCAGGGAGACAAGCAAGTTCTCAGAAAAGAGAAGATAGCGGTTGGTGATGTAGTCGGAATGATGAGATCTTTTCAGTGCATGTTCGAGGCATTAATCATCCGTTTGGACATAGATGAGGTCAGGGCGCTGGCACCGATTGAGGTTCCTCCGCGTGCACCGGCCAGTACTGGTAGCATTCACTGTGAACTTAAGAAGGTCAAATTTCCTAAGTTCTTTGGTGCCCTGGATGGCGTAGCCGCTGAGGCATGGTTGGAGAACATGGTGATGTGCTTCGTACTTCACGATTATACCTCCAACATGAAGGTCCACATGGTGGTATTTCAACTGAAGGGGAGTGCTCTTCTATGGCGGAAGATGCTCCTACCACAGCTAAATATGGACATGGAAGGCATGTCATGAGAACTATTCGAGGAACGGTTCTGAGAGAGGTATCTTTCAAAGGAATTCATTGAGCGTCAGCTCAATGAATTCAACGCCTTATGATAGGGAGGTTGTACGGTGCCCAAGTACAAGGCTCGTTTTATGGAGCTGCTCCGGTATGCTCCACACCTTAACACTAAGAAACTTAAGGTCAACAGGTTCGTGTTTGGCCTTAACGACAACCTGCATGTAAAGGTTAGGATTTTGATGCCTCAAACCTTGCATGACGCCATCCAGAAGGCTCTCATAGTAGAGGAGGAGCTTATTAGTGGGGGTCAGACCAGTACTCTAGCGAGACCAGCAGGGAAGGTGTCATCTAGAGTGCAGCAGCATCAGATACTAGCCAGACATACATTGGGATATAGTGGCTTCCAGAGGGGATCCACTTTCACTACATCTCGATGATCGATGCCTCAACAACAGACACCTTATTGGGGACCACAACATTAGTAGTAGTGTCACCCACAACAACAACAATTTAGGCATGTTCAACATAACAGACCAGGATTCCAGGTCGGTGGGCCGTCATCTTCTACTTCGAGTACCAAGACTACTGGGCCAAAGAAGGGATGTTAGATGTGTGGGGAGCCACACTACCAGCATGATTTCCCAGTGGAGAGGACTAGAGAGTCTGGATCACCCAGAACCACTACCATGGGAGATATGGGCAAGGCCCATCAGATTCATGCAGTGGTGAAAAACCACCAAGTAGAGCACCAGTCGACTGTGCTCGAGACAACAGGTACTTTTGCTTACTAGACCCTTAGTATTTTGATAGATCTCGGTGCTACCAAGAGTTTCATTTCTAGTGTAGCACTAAAAAGGATTAAGGTAAAGCCAGTCGAATAGGATGAGTTTAGCTTCATGGAGATGGCTTCGGGAGCCAAACAGAAGGTTGGAGGAAATATTATGAGCTGTGTCCTTAACTTGGGAGAGTTCTTCATAAGGGCCAACCTGTACAT
Source organism: Picea abies (assembly GCA_900067695.1). Lineage (NCBI taxonomy): Eukaryota > Viridiplantae > Streptophyta > Pinopsida > Pinales > Pinaceae > Picea > Picea abies. The sequence continues at coordinate 14,495 of CBVK0100683826.1, read as the reverse complement.
CATGATCTTAGGATCTTATGATGTCGTGATTGGTATGCACTGGTTGGAATTGCATGAGGCGATACTCAATTGTAAGACGAAACAGTTGAGCTTGATCGATGATGAGGGACAGAGTCGTGTGATTGTAGGATGGAAATAGGGATTTTCCATGAGGTTAATCTCTTCCTTATAGCTATGGAACAGTATGCGCAAGGGGTGCAAGCATTATGCGATCCTTGCGTTAAACTAAAAGGGAGTAGCGGAAGGTTTAGAACACCTTCTGGTGGTGAAAGAGTTTGCAGATGTATTTCCAGAGGAGTTACCTGGGATGTCGCTGGAGAGGGAGTTGGAGTTTACCATAGACCTAAAACTAGGGATTGAAACGATAGCAAGAACGCCTTATCGGATGTCGACCCTGGAGTTACAAGAGTTAAAAATGCAATTGAAGGAGTTTTTGGACCTGGAACTGATACGTCCTAGTGTGTCACCGTGGGGTGCACCTGTTATTTTCAGATGAGAGAAGTATGAATCATGGAGTCTTTGTATTAACTACTATCAACTGAACAAGGCCACGATCAAGAATCAATATCCATTGTCAAGAATTGATGACCTGTTTGATCAAATGAAGGGTGCAATGGTGTTCTCCAAGATCAATTTGCGATTAGGGTATCGCTAGTTATGGATCAAGGATGATGACATCCCTAAGACCGCCTTTAAGACGAGGTTTGGACATTATGAGTTTACTATTTTACCATTTGGACTGACAAACGCCCCAGGGGTATTTATGAGTTTGATGAACGGGGTGTTTCGTGAGTACCTGGACAAGTTCGTCCAAGTATTCATTGACGATATTTTGATTTACTCTCAGATGATGGAGGAGAATGACGAGCACTTGTGCTTGGTGCTAGAGTGTTTGCGAGAGCAGAAATTGTATAGGAAGTTGTCCAAATGCTCATTTTACCAATCGAAGATTCACTACTTAGGGCATGTCATATCCGATGAAGGCATTGCCATGGATCCATCCAAGGTCAAGGCTATTATGGAATGGCCTGCACCGACGAATGTCCTGGAAGTACGTAGCTTCATGGGTTTAGCAGGATAGTATCGACGATTTGTCGAGGGATTTTCAAGGATAGAAATTCCGATCACAGAGTTGCAGAAGAAGAACAAGAAGTTTGTATGGACCGAGAAATGCACGGAATCATTTTGGAGGCTCAAGGAATCGTTGACAACAACACCAATACTAAAGGTCCCTGACGTGGACATGGACTTCTTGGTATGCACTGATGCATCCAAGGAATGCTTCAACAGAGTCTTGATGCAATACAGACGAGTAATCACTTACATTTCAAGGAAACTGAGAAAGCACGAGGAGAACTACGCAACACATGATTTGGAGTTGTTAGTCATCGTATATGCCTTAAAGGCTTGGAGACAATACCTTGTTGGAAGAAAATTTGAACTAAAGACTGACCATTTTGGACTACAACACATTTGTAAGAAAAGTGACTTGAACACACGACAACGACGTTGGTCGGAACTTCTTAGCAAGTACGAATTTGATATTACTTACATAAAGGGAACAATGAACTGAGTGGCGGATGCTTTGAGTCAGAGACCACACATGTTTTCGGTGTTGCCTCTTCATATCAATCTACGTGAAAAAATTCTAACTTTACAGTGTGACGATTACTGGTACAAAGAAGTCAAGGGTTTTATCGGACAAAACACAATGATGGTACCAGAATATGAGGGTTTTTCTTTTGAAAGAGATGGTTTATTAAGGTTTAAAGGTTGGATTTATGTACCGTCAAACGACGCGTTGAGGATGTTGATCCTGAGCGAGGCTCATAGAGTAGTTTACATGGCTCACTCGAGAGTCATGAAGATGAGGGTAGACCTTAAACCTTTATTCTTCTGAAAGGGAATGAAGGCCAACATAGTCAACTATGTGGCCAGATGTCTAGAATTTCAACAGGTAAAGGCTGAACATAGACACCTAGTAGGATTATTACAACCACATGCCATTCCAAAATCGAAATGGGAGGTTATTTCGATGGATTTTATTGTTGGATTGCCATTGAAGGCAAGGAGACATGACTCGATTTTAGTAGTAGTAAACACTCTAATGAAGAGTGCTCACTTTATTCCTGTGCATATGATGTATCAGGCACTTAACATAGCTAGAGTTTTCATCAGTGAGATTGTGAGGCTGCATGGCATGCCTAATAGGATTATATCCGATCAAGGATCGGTGTTTACTGGACGATTTTAGAAAAGTTTCCAAGAGGCCTTGGGAACCCAACTTATCTTTAGTACTGCGTATCACCCAGAGACTAATGGATAGACCGAATGAACAACCCAAACCTTGGAGGACATGTTGCGCATGTACGTGATGGACCAACAAAAGTGCTGGGAAGAATTCTTGCCACTAGTGGAGTTCGCTTACAACAACAACTACCAGAGCACCATTAAGATGGCACCTTTCGAGTTTCTTTATGAGAGACCATGTCAGATGCCTTTGAGTTGGGATCAGCTTGAGGACAAGATCCTGGTAGGACCAGAAGCAATCCAAGAAAGGGAAGAGCAAATGCAAACAATAAGACAAAGGATTAAAGAAGCGCAGGATCGACAGAAGAGTTATGCCAATGTGCACCATGTCGAACATAGTTACGAGGTCGATGATCGAGTATTCTTGCGGGTTAAACCGCATAAGAGTTTGATCAAGTTTGGGAAGTGAGATAAACTCTCTCCTAGGTTCATGGGACCTTTCGAGATTGTGGAGAGAAAGGGTCTTGTGGCCTATTGACTAACCTTGCCTGAATCCTTGAGGCGTATGCACGATGTTTTTCATGTATTTTTTTTGAGACATTATATTAGTGATCCTACGCATGTTATTGACATGAGTTCCTTCCAGGTATCAGACGAGGGGGCGCTCATGGCTGAGCTGGTCCGCATCTTGGATCATCGCATTCGACAGCTACGACATCGAATGGTAGATCAGGTCAAGGTCTAGTGGGACAATTATAGTCCACACTCGGTGACCTGGGAGGACGCATATGATATGTGCCAGCAGTTTCCATTTTTGTTTGATAGATAGAGAGATGATACTATATTACACTTATTTTAGCATTTATACTATGAAACTTCGGGATGAAGTTTAGACCAAGAGGAGGTGTATGTAACATCCCTCTCTGGCGCACTGAGCGAACTTATTCTTTGAGGACACTTACTCGCAAGTGATCTAGATTATTATTCTATTAAAAACATTTGACTTGATTATGATTTGTTATGGGTAGATGACGTGTTGTTTTACTAAATTGACATAGATAGGTGCTATTGAATCGGTTTTACTGAGTGTGCAGGGTTTTGGACCTTGAGGATGCAGAGGCATCGATGGAACCCCTTGGACTACGGATCGAGTCAGGGAGTGTGCCATTGGGGTTTGATTGTTTTAATGTGATAATGTGCATCTGATTAGATGATATGCTGTGGATATGTTCTGACATTATTTGTTGACGATGCAGGCTGATGATAGCTTGTCGACCAGACTCACATATGGAGTAAATGGGTCACACATGACTACCAGAGATGTTGAGGGAGAGGTGTGGACAATAGCCCTACCACAGCCTACTAGCACTCCCGCCATGCCTCGAACTATAGGTTAACGATTACCTAGTTCGAGTGGACCCACGATGCCATGAGGGTAGACTACGACAGTTGCTCACGATGATTCTAAGGGGAACGCAATAAGGCAGGGGCCTTATTCCTTAGAATCCCTTAGTATGATAAGTTCACTTGGCAGAGTGTTGAATCCAGGGGTTATTGATGTCTACCAATCAGTCAAGAGCCGAGTGGCACCCTTGGAGCATGTAGTGCGTCCTGAAGGGCACGTCGCGCAAGGGATTAGATAAGGTGAGTGGCACCCTTGGAGCACCTAGTGCATCCTGAAGGGCACGTCATGTTGATGATGAAAGAGGGATGAACCTAGATGGCCCTAGGACAAATAACAGGTTAAGAAATTTTAAAACAATTTCCCTAATTAAATGTCGCCTAGTAAAGAATTTAAGTACCAAGTCTAAAATTTCGCTAGGGAAAATCAAAAAAATAGGAAACTAGGGAAAGGAGGTAACATAGAAAGGAAAAAGGGGAACTTAAGGGAAAAAGAGGGAAGTCAACTTAGTAAGGAATCCACATTTAAGAGATTTCTAATTTTAAACTGATTTATCAATTTCATAATAGGGAAAGCCTTTAAAACCTGTAAGGGAATCTAGGAACACCTAGGAGTGATTCTAGGAGTAACTCTAGGTGGGTGAGGGAAATAAAGATATTTACTTAATTAAAGAAATTAATTAATGGAGGAATGTAGGGAATGAGGAACACTTGTACGGAGAAGAACTTTTAGGAATTTATTTTAAAAACTTTGATTAAATGAGATTTTAGGAAAGAGAGGAAGTGGGAAATTCTATATAATGAAGAAAGGAGAAGGAGAAAGGATCATCTTTTGTTTGTGTAATGTTATGTTGCAGAAATATCGACTTGACTGATTTACTTGTTTGAGTTGGTATACCTAGCTCGGAGAGAAGTGGTAGCTTGGATTTGCGAGGCGAGGTGGGAGCTAGATGAAACCTCTAGATAGTGTGTGTGGCCCCTTTGTGGCTTGGGGGGCTAAGGGGGAAGAAGACTACCCCTAGCGTTGGCTAGGAGGTACTAGTGTAGTCTCGATGGTCGGTGAGCGGGAGTTGCATGGAGTGCGCGGATGTCACTCAGAGCAGGCGAACAGGCAACAATACACTTTTTCGGTTGATTGATAGAATGTTGTAGGATGTATGTTTTTAGATCTGCTTGTGTATTGGGTAGGTAAACTGTTTGACTAGTTTCATGATAGAAATTTTATAGCTTGGCTAAATGATTGGTTGATTGATTTCTGCGACCTTTGTCTTCCTGTATGTTGTGACCACCCTGTGTGTTTATTTGACCTTGAGGTTGTTATCCTTCATCCCTAGCTCACCAATCCTCGCCTGAGCAGTTGGAAAGGAGCTTGATCTATGGTCGTTTCCTTAGCATTAAAAGAGCTATGGATCTCAATGCCCTGCTTTTCTGTGCGAGGATGGTGAAGAGAAGGTGAACCTTTTAGCCATCTACCTCCATTTTTTTTCCTTGGTTGAATGATTGTTGTGCGCCTTCTTGAGTTTGAATACCTCTGCATTGTTTATCCCTTCTTCTTGCGATTAGCTCGTTACCATCTACGGTTGTATCCCCTCTTTGTTTTCAGAGGGTATGTTGTTCTCTGCGATTTCCCATTACCCGTTGTATGGCAGCTTGATTTGACGGTTCGTGACTGCATCTGAATTTACACTTTGATTGTAAACGATTGAATGGAGGCCTGATCTTTGGGGTCTGTGATTCTTATTATTACATGACTGCCTTATCCCTTAGCTAATGTGCGATTCATTGGTGTTTCTACTAGCATGATCCTCTATCTGCACTACACCTTACTTATCTATTGACTACCTATTCATTCATTTAATTAATTAGTGACATAATATTCCCTTATTTCAAAAAGCATTTATGTATATACCAGCGAATGGATAACTCCTTATTTCATAAGGCATCTATGTATATACCCATGAAGGCATAATTTCTTATTTAAGAAAGCATTTATACATACACCAACAAATGCATATATCCTTATTTCAGGAAGGAATTATATATATTCCAGGCAATTTCTCTGCGATTTTAGAATGTATCTCTGCGATTTTATAATGTTGAAGGGATACCGATTTTATAATGTTTCATTCTGTGTTTTTTTTTACCTCTTTACTGACTGTGTTGCTACAACACAATTTGTATTCCCCTTTTATATTGAAACGCTTTGGGTTGAGGGCGTTTACTCTAGAGTGGATTTAGAATGTGGGTAGGCCAAATGCGTTGCCACTAAATGGGCATGATTTTGCCACTACTTGTAACATGCGGTGGTCTTATTTAATAGCCGAATCATGTAAACTCTTCTGGGTGAATCGCTTTAGACCATTCCTGCATTTCCATTTTTTTTTAATTATTATTTTAAAATGAATATATAAATCCCTGGATTTTCAATGTTTCAATTTTTATTTTTAAATGAATGTTAGAATCCCTGCAATTCAGTTTTCAAATTAAATTTTAAAAATGAAAATCAGAATCCACGTCAACTTTTGGACCAAATCCTAGTTGCTCAACTCCTACTCAAATTGGCTCTTGAGATGATTGTGGACTTAGTTGGGATTTGCGTGGATGCTTGATAGCACTGGAGCAACAGACCTTCTATTTCCTTACAAGACAACCCTCCTTATTCACTCATGCCAGCTAGTTAGATTGCCCTGGCTGCATTATAACAGTAACCTTGACTCCTGACGATGCTGAATTAGTACACCAACCATAAAATTGGTAGTAAATTTTGATAGGGGACCAGTTGGAGAGTGACCCTCTTCTGAGATAGTCTTCTACTTGTGTTAGTGCTTACCTTTATTCTTTTTACCTAGCAGAGATATTTTATCCAGGCCTTATTAATTGCCTTATTGTTAAATGCCATGTCTTTTGCCTTACATTAAATGTTGGTTATTGATCTTAAATGACTTGTTCTTCGCTTCATTATTTTTTTTAATGGCAGTGTCCTAGTTTAAAATGGGTGCTTTTAATTGTCTAATGATTGAGAATTAATGGTTAAATCCTAATCTAGACAATCTAGTTAGCTTATAAATAATGAGTACTGTATGAGTTTGCTTTAGAGTATGGGAGGTATATTATCACAATAAATGTATTATTGATGTAATCTAGAGTTAAATATAATTGATGGTTCTCGTATCATTGGAGAACAAGTATTAAAAATTAGTTGATATATAATTTTATCATTTGTTCTTCTATTGATATAAATGAGTTTTTTCTATTGTTTCCTTTCCATAAGAAACTAGATATTTTAGTATGTTCTATTTGAATGTGATTGGTCCTTGTAACATTTGTTTTTCAAAAGAGATAAAAAATACTTCTTAAATATCTTCTTAATCAATTGTCATCATTTTAAGTTAATGTTAATAGTTTTTATGTTGAAATGCCATGTACACTTATCAATAGTGGTACTCTAGTTTCATTGTTGGTTAGAAGTTCTTCCCCTTTGTAGGGTTATGAAAGTGACTTGAAAATGTGGTTCTTAATTTTCATTTCATTGAGAGCACGCCACTTAATAATTAAAAATCCCTCACATTGATTTTTTTATGTGATACTTGATTGAAAGCTACAGATATCCAAATTATGGATAAGTTTGTTGATATAGATTTTAATTTTGTGTATTGTCTTGGGTGCGCGGGGTTGTTAGGATGATGGTCCTTAGCTTAGTAGGCTTGGTCTGTTTGTGTCGAGCAGGATGTAGACACCTCCTTGATCCTTAGAACAGTCGCCTGGTCAAAATTGATGGGAACCTGGGCTTGAGCGTTGCTTATGTGTCTTGGAGGTCCTAACCATTGCAGGGTAGGACGGGTGGGTAGTCAGCCTTATTTATGTTGTCGGTTGATTGTTGTTCTTTGCTTCTGGAAGCTTGATGTGCATTTTAGGTTGTTATGTTGTGGTCATAGTTGCATGCGTCATGTTCATCGTCTTGTGGTGACATAGAGTTGAATGTATTTATTACCCTTGTACACACGCTAACACACACACACAAAAAAAAATCGCACTTGTTATAAGAGGTTTGTTGTCATAACGAGGTGGTTCGTTACAACTCTACATACCACAACCTAAACGCATGCCGCCATAGCTATGACACCTGCCATAGGCTATTGTAATAAAAAAGATTCACAGCGTTGCATTACAATCCAAATCGAGATAATCTTTTTAAACAATTGTAATTATGAGGCTGCCCTAAGTAAATGTGGCACAAATTTAAATGATAAAAAGTTAATAGTGGAGTAAATTTGTAATTTCAATTAAGTTTGTTAATCATTTGAACGTGGAAATTAGATGGTCACACAGTAATTTCTTAATCATATTAAGTAAATGTTAAAAAATAAACATGTTAACAAAAGCTTTTAAAAATGCTAGAAAGTTATGAACATGAGATCTAGTTCATTGATTTGGAAGGACTACTAAGTATATGCTAGCATCTTCAAATGATAACCATATGATTGAAATTTAAGGTTAAAAGATCATTAAATGTGCACATTGTCAATAGTTGTACGTCTTTCGGCATAAAAATCAAGAGTTTTTGAAACATTTCAATTCAAAAATTCCATACACAGTTTACATCTAGAAACATAAATCTAAAAACATTATGAAATATGAAAAATTGTAAAAATCCACATACTCTCATAATATTTATGTTTTCCAAAATTATTATCTACATTATATTTAAAAAAAAAATAAAAAAAAAATATTTTAGTAAATATTTTATAATAATAAAAGAACGAAATTTTTTTTGAACATTCCTTATAATTATTATTTATTTTTTAAAATTATTTGTAAACCATATTAAATTTAAAAAATCATAATTCATATTCTATTTAGAAAGAATTATGTAAGGATATTAATTTAAGAAAAAAAATATTAAAAACAATTAATTTACTCACCCTAAATGGCCATTTACTCTCTAAAACTAATTGCTGACAAAATCCCAATATATCATATTTAAATTAATTAATAATTATATTAATTTATATAATAATATGAAAAAATAAAAAATTCAAAATTCAAAATATATTATATTTCATAAAATTCATAAGAAAATTCAAAATAACATTTATTCAATCTAATATATTAGACAAGAGTTGAAAAAACATAAAATGCAATGAATTATAATGAAATAAATTATAATAAAAATGGGATATCCAACTTATTGAATATTAATAAATGATATATAGATAGTTAAATACAATTTATATTTAAAAAAAAAATACAATTTATATTTAAAAAAAAAAAGTGAGGACAAACTTCATATCAACCCATGAATTCAATTCATAATCATCTATTACCTTTATTATATTTAAAATAAATGATAATCATAATTATATTCAGAAGTTATGGAAAAATAACATACTGTGATTTTATATTTAAAAGAAATGATAATCTTAATCATATTGACAAGTTATGGAAAAATAACATACCGTAACTTTATCATTGCTCTAAGAGGAAAAATACATCAATTTATCAATTTTTTCTACTCTAAAGTGACACTCAAAACTTTATATTGTTAACTTATATGGAAGAAGATTCATAGTAATATTTATTGGATGTGATATATTAGATAAAAGTTGGAAAATATAAATAACTCAAAATTTTATATTGTTAATTTATATGTAAAAAGATTCGTAGTAATATTTATTTGATGTATAATAAGATAAGATTCAGAGTAATATTCATTGGATGTGATATATTAGATAAAAGTTGGAAAATATAAATGATTCAAAATTTTATATAGTTAACTTATATGTAAGAAGATTCATAGTAATATTTATTGAATGTGTAAGAAGATTCAGAGTAATATTCATTGGATGTGATATATTAGATAAAAGTTGAAAAATATAAATGATTCAAAACTTTATATTGTTAACTTATATGTAAGAAGATTTATAATAATATTCATTGGATGTGTTAGAAGATTAAGAGTAATATTCATTGGATGTGATATATTAGATAAAAGTTGGAAAATATAAATGATTCAAAACTATGATTCAAAATTAATAAATTATATATATAGAAATAGTTAAATATGATATATTATAATAAAGAAAATGATGAGAAGATTTATATCCAACTTATTAATTCATAACCATTCATATAGATATATATGATGATGAAGAATAAAGTTTATTAAGACAAAACATGAATATTGAAATATTTACATGAATATTGAAATATTTTATTTATAGTTGACATTGAAATAATTTTATTTTGTTATTAATATTTTATTCAATGTTACATGTCAACTCTATATTAAGCATGAAAGAAATTACACACTTTTAGGAAGTAGAAAACACTTAATTTTTTTACTTTTAATTTTTTTATTCCCATATATAATGTTGATATAAAATTATTTTACTTATGGTGGAAGCCTTCCTATGAGAATGCATTCTCAGGTCTTGGTACGTCTTCACACATTGCTTATCTATCTATGTAATGGATGGATCGAAAAGTGAACCAATGAGAATAGATCGATAGGTAGAACGAATCCATTGCTAATAGTTAGAGGAAGCTAACGGGGCTCTGTATACCACAACCTAAATGCATGCTGCCATAGCTGTGACACCTTCCATAGGCTCTTGTAATAAAAAAAATTGTAATTATGAGGCTAAATGATAAAATGTTAATAGTGGAGTAAATTTGTAATTTCAATTAAGTTTGTTAATCATTTGAACGTGGCAATTAGATGGTCACACCGTAATTTCTTAATCATATTAAGTAAATGTTAAAAAGTAAACAGGTTAACAAAAGCTTTTACAAATGCTAGAAAGTTATGAACATGAGATCTCGTTCATTGATTTGGAAGGACTACTAAGAATATGCTAGCATCTTCAAATGATAACCATACAATTGAAATTTAAGGTTAAAAGATCATTAAATGTGCCCCCTTTCGGTCTAAAAATCAAGAGTTTTTGAAAGATTTCAATTCAAAAACTCCATACATAGTTTACATCTAGAAACATAAATCTAAAAACATTATGAAATATGAAAAATTGTGAAAACCCACATACTCTCATAATATTTATGTTTTCCAAAATTATCTATAAAAATATATTTTAATTAAATAAAAAAAAATTATTATATACATTATATTTTTAAAAAGAAAGGTTAAAAAGAAATTAAAAAAAAATATTTTAGAAGGATAAAAGAATGATTTTTTTTTTCATTCCTTACAATTATTATTTATTTTTAAAAATTATTTCTAAACCATATTAAATTAAAAAAATCATAATTCATATTTTATTTAGAAAAAGTTATATAATGATATTAATTTAAGAAAAAAAATATTAAAAATAATTAATTTATTCATTTTGAAATGGCCATTTACTCTCTAAAGCTAATTTCTTGACAAAATCCCAATATATCATATTTAAAATGATTAATAATTATATTAATTTATATAATAATATGAAAAAATTCAAAAAAAAAAATTCAAAATACATTATATTTCATAAGATTCATAAGAAAAATCAAAATAACATTTATTCAATCTAATATATTAGAAAGAGTTGAAAAAACATAAAATGCAATGAATTATAATGAAACAAATTATAATGAAAATTGGATATCCAACTTATTGACTATTAATAAATGATATATATAAATAGTTAAATACAATTTATATTTAAAAATAAAAATAAAAAAATACAATCTATACTTAAAAAAAAGTGAGTATGAATTTCATATCAACCCATGAATCCAATTCATAATTATCTACTACCTTTATTATATTCAAAAGAAATGATAGTCATAATCACATTGACAAGTTATGAAAAAATAACATACTGTGACTTTATCATTGCTCTAGGAGGAAAAAAACATCAATTTATCAATTTTCTCTACTCTAAAGTGACATTCAAAACTTTATATTATTAACTTATATGTAAGAAGATTCATAGTAATATTTATTGGATGTGTAAGAAGATTCATAGTAATATTCATTGGATGTGATATATTAGATAAAAGTTGGAAAATATAAATGATTCAAAATTTTATATTGTTAATTTATATGTAAAAAGATTCGTAGTAATATTTATTGGATGTGTAAGAAGATTCAGAGTAATATACATTGGATGTGATATATTAGATAAAAGTTGGATGTGATATATTAGATAAAAGTTGGAAAATATAAATGATTCAAAATTTTATATTGTTAACTTATATGTAAGAAGATTCGTAGTAATATTTTTTGGATGTGTAAGAAGATTCTGAGTAATATTCATTGGATGTGATATATTAGATAAAAGTTGGAAAATATAAATGATTCAAAATTTTATATTTTTAACTTATATGTAAGAATATTCATAATAGTATTTGTTATCGCACGGTTTGTAGGAAAGGTTTAAGGAGCTTGAGTCAAGGCTTGAAACCAGCGTAATAGGAGCTTCCCCACCCACTGCCACCTCAATGGGGAGCTCTTTCTATTTAGGAGGGCTAGTCCAAGGGAGACGTCCCAATGTAATCTGGTTTCGGAAGGGTCAAAGACTTAAAGGATCAAGGTAAATGATTCCCTTTCACAGATTACTACCCCAAAAGAGATAATCAAAAGAGATCTTCCACTGAAAAGCACCTGTTTGCGAGACAAGACAAGAGACCATAGAATGTGCTGCAGTGGTTAGTACTTCAATTTGTTAATGACTATCTTTAACATACATATGAACAAATGATCAAATGATCAAATGTAATTATTGATGAAGTCAATGATTGCTAAACACAGACAAAAGGCTTATATCACTTCTTCAATAAATGCATAAGAGATATGGCCATTCAATATCCAAGATCAAATCTTTGTATCAAACCACAATGCGATTCATATCATATATCAAATCTGCTCATAAGTAGATATTGTTGCTGCATCACAATTCATAAAATAGGTGACGTCAACCCTATATTTTCTTGGACAAATAAGTGGACGTTATGATTAATAGGACAATAAAAGGTTTAAAACTTAGATGTCTATCAAAGGATGACCAAAGAACAATGTTTCTGCACTAAATAAAGTTTGAAATGAAGCTTGCTATCATCATAAATACTGCTGCTATCACTATGACGTCAGCCCTAATGATAGATCAAAAAAAGTAGACAATGAGTAGGACGTTTTGTTAAAGAAACTTATGGATGCAATCAACTACTCAAAGATTTATCAAATAAGGTGATCAAGGTCACAACGTTGCAAGCATAGACAAGAAATCAAAAGATGTGACGTCACCTATGCAAATTCTGTTGTAGGGTTGGCTAGCCAAGAAGTTAACGTTTTAGAAAATTTAACCAATGAAAAGTTATGAAACCTCTATGGCTATGATGAGATGACTAGGCTGGACTTTTCTATCCAAACACAAGTTAAAAATCAGCAAGACGTCATCTCATTAGGGTTAGTTCAAGTTTCTAGGGTTAGACGCTAGGTTAGTTAGGGTTTCAATTTAAAAGTAGTTTGAAAGAGAGTTTAAGCATAAGTGTTTCTAGACTAGTGCCTTGGGTTAATGGAGTTAATTGAAGTGAGACTAATGGTTTAGGAGAGACTTAAACTTAAAGACAAGAGGGTTAGGGTTTGATGGTGTTGCTATGGAAAGGCCATCAAGTCTAAACCCTAAGAAGAGAAGGTTGATTTAGGTGTAGCTAAGGCTAGGCCTAAGGCTTCTTCTTCTCTCCTTAGGACTTCTTTGGAAAAACGGCTAGCTTACAAGCACAAAACTATGGCTGAAAAGTGTTGTTTAGAAGACAAGGCTTTTCAAAACCCTAGAAGCAAACCCTAGGTGTAAACTAAATTAGGCCTAGGACGCTTTCTTTCTTCAATTTGTGCTTAAAGCTAACTCAAGATAAGAGGAAGTCTAGTGTAGCTATGGCTAGGCTAAAAACTCCTCAAATCAAATGGCTTAAAGCTTTTATCATGGGGACATGAAGCCACGACCTACTTGTGTGTTGGCTCCCTAGGGTTTCAAGGATTAATCAAACAATAACAAGATAACAATGTATGCAAGATATTAGATCAACAACCATTCATTCAAGAAGTTTTGATGAAAAACACTTACAAACTCATTATGAAGCATAATCCACACCCTAGTTGTAAACCTTCCAATGATAAGAAGCACCACTTGCCAAAAAATAGTCCTCCAAGAAGTTGCGCCTCACTCCAAAAGAGAAGATAAACCAAGACAAGAGCTAAAAGTATCACTCTCACAAGAGAGCAAGTTAAGTTATGACAAAATGAAGAGGTAATGTCCTCTATTTATATGATCTCATGACCTTTAATTAACAAAAATAGGTCATTAAAATAGCCGACATGGCTGACATTACAATATCTCAATTATTTGTCACTTTACATGCTAAAATTCCAAAAATAAGCAAAATATGAAGGCATCAGGCCCCTATAGGGGAGACGTTGGCCCCTTCAGGGCATAATCACCATCCTGCAACCCAGACGTTGGCCCTCCTGGGGCTCCTGTAGCTTGCTAAGTGTGCTAAACAAGCCCAACATGCTTCCCTTTGCTCCAGAAAGCGTCCAGTTAGCCTTGGTGGCATCCAATCCATCTAAGTCAATGTCCCATCTGCAAGGGGTTGATCCCCACAAGCTAGGTCTCTGCCAAAACGTCCTAATGAGGGCGTATTTCTTCTTATCTGTGCAAGGGCTTGTCACAACTCTGTCCTGCCTCTGCCGTCCCAGCAACCATCTGATGGGCTCTTCAGCCCCATGGAGGTCCGAGATAATAATCTCCCCATGTGCACCGATCCTCTGGTACCTGTCCATCGGGCATGGTCCTGCACATCAAAAACTACGCCCTCCAGGGGCTCATTAGTCCTAGACATCATAGCAA
>CBVK0100683824.1:0-11818 GCA_900067695.1 Picea abies | reverse complement strand
TCGATCCTAACTATTATAAGATCTTGGCCTATTGATTTTATCAAATCTCTTATCATGTTTTATAAAATTTGATTATGCAACAAGTGCATGGGTAACCTATGAGTTTGATTTTATATTTGGCAATGGTTCGAGGTTTTACAATGGCACATGGATTAAACTTTTGGATTTTAATTTTATGGTTTGAATTATTACTTGGCATATGATTAATTTGTGGGTTGATTTTACATTGATCGATCGTGGTTTCAAACTACACATTGGCACATTGATATAATTGTCCACCGTTTAAATCTTGGGATGGCTGAACATTTTGGTTTGTGTTATGATTGATTGAACAGGGATGGTACTATGCCATTAATGTTTTGCATGGTGGTGAACTAACCCACCACCTTCTCACACGCATATTGATTTGTCTCCTCATTGAGCACTTGCAGCTGTTAGCCCTATCGATTATGCTCCTGCGTGTTTGATCCAAACCCTACCATAATGCCCACGCCATGGTTCCGGTCGTAAGGGCTGAGCCTAATGGAAACTAGGCACTATTAATGTTCGATGGTGTTTATAGCGACTTGGAAGAATTCGGATGGCTACCATTCATATGAAGGTTTGATGGATTTAACCCTGGTGTGGCTCGGCAATTTGCATTAACTTTCGTTGGCTGCCGAGCCAAGGTTGGGGATGTGCAGTTGGAAATTGATGAGAAGTTTCTTAGTCTAGCTACCAGTCTGCCTGCTACTGGACAGAAGTGGTCAAAAAATTGCGAAGTGAAAGATGTCTCGTGGACATTGTTCTTCCGTTCTCAGATGGTGAACTCCTGTGACAAAGGAATGCCCGCAAATATGCTAAAGCCACGCTGGCATGACCTGCTAATGATAACCAAGCAATTCATCACCTGCGAGGGCAGGTATGGTTTCGTTTCCATGTATCACCTTCAGCTACTTATGGTTTTCATGGGTTTTGAACTTAACATGCCTCACTACTTGCATAGGAGTCTGTTTAAGATGGCTAAAAGGTATAAACGCAATCAAGCTGATACCAGCCTTTTCCATTTTGGGTTAATTAAAATGCTTATGGTTTATGAGTTGGGGTTACGTCAGGACTGTTGGGAGGATTTTCTTAAACGTAATAGATTTGAAGACTCAAGACCACCACAGGTTGATAAACCTGTGGTGAGTGAAAGAAAGCCTATCCCCCCTGTGCCTTACAGCATTCTGCTACCCAAACCTCTAATCGACTCACCTATGAACTTGCCCATGTCTGTGACCAAACAGGTCGAGATTCCTAAACCCGTAGCCAAAAATCCTAAAGATAAAACAGGTACAAATGATAAAGGCAAGAAAAATGCCCGGTTAATGTCTCGCATGGCAAGAAATAAACCCAAATTTCCTATCAACCCGGAGCCTATTATGGTCAGTGAAGATTTTGACTCGGAGATTGAACGTTACCTCACAAGCGAGCATCCCTATTCTGAAGGTCTATGTGACAAACCCTCTTACGATTTTGTGGACAATCTACCACTGTGCTTACAAAATGATCCTAATTTTCCAAGAATTAAAATGCCTCGTGGAACCCTTGGTGACTCGTCGAAACCCTCTTCTTCTCAACCAGCAGCTCCACCATGTGATCAGTGTGGCGTATGGTTGGAAGGGTATTACATTGTTGTACCAATGATGCAATCCAAAATTCATTCTCTGGAGGATCAAGTTGCGAGGCTATCTATTCAATAGGGTAAAGTGCCATCCACTGATAAGAAACAACAAACAACTGGTTCGATTTTGTTCAAGAACGTGGAGTCGGCAACAACATTCGTCAATTCAAAATTGGCGTAGTTAGATCAACCTCACTGGTATGACTTTCACTTATTTATATGACATGATCATAAACTCTGTTATATCGTGGATCTGCTCTGTCACATAAGCATGTACTTTTGTGTATATTTTTGTTTTGATAAATCAATTTTGTTATCGTTTAAGTTTCGATTGGATTTGGATTTGATTCGATGGATCGTCGGATAGATTTGATTTTTCAAATTTAGCTTCAATTGGATGCTCTGTTGATAATTGAAGTTGTTAATATTTTCTAAACATAGGCTGTTGCTGGTATTCCAATTTTGAACACAGTCAATGGCACGATTTGAATTGGTTATGTTCTATATGAATATGATTGACAAATGGGTTAACTATTTTCCATGTCTTTCGACCAAATCTAATACTATTCTGTTAATACATAACCAAATTGCAACTTATTCGATTCACATTGTTTGACCATTTCAATTCATATATTGTTTGAATTTGATTCTGCTCAGGGTTACAATTTGTTTCTAAAATTAACTCAGTGAATATTTGTGTTGATTATTTCCCAGTTCAGGGATTCTGTTGATTTTATCACGCCCCTGTCTGTTGACTGTGTGGTGATCAAACACAAAAATCATTGGATCGATATTCATGGAGTATGATTTCATTCGATTACAATTGAAACAATTTACATATCGTGCACTTAACTGAATGATATCAATATGTTGTTATGACTATAACTAGTCAATGATGGTTACGACCATTATTTCGGTCATACCTGTGAACTATTTGACACTCAGTGAACGAAGTCTATGGCAGAGTTTTATGGATATCGTTATGCATGTTTCCTCTTGATAATAATTGTGACAACTTTTCTATATTGGCATTTGATTAAAACGATATGAATCCTATGCAAATCAATTATGATTGCATCATATCTTATACGATTTGGTTCACCATTGACTTGATTTATGAAACAATCCTGTTAAGGTTTGATCCGATTTTATGGCAATTGGAAAAACAGAACATTCTTACCCTGTCCCGATTGCATCCTTTTTTATTTGGTTTGATTTGAATGATACATTTGCTTGAGCCATTAGTAATTCAATTTTCATGTTTATTAAAAGAAAATTAAATTGGATTGTTTTTAAAAGATTTCATTTGATTTCTATCTGATTCTATATGCTATTTTAGACTAGCTACAGAATCAGATGATTCTGTAGCTGAGTCTGTAGGATCATTTTCTTTGTATTTTGTTACTGGAATATCTCTCTAATTTGATACTTGTGTTCTATTGCAGGTAAATTCGAATTTGCAATTGAGTTGTTGAGCAGTTAGGGGATGTTTCAAAGATTTTACTTGCATTTTATTTTCTTAGTTTAGGAGATTTTGGGATTTTTCCCTGATTATGTAAAACTGTTTGATGATTATCCACAGGGATGTTTTACCCTGTGGAGAAACTTATATATACTTATGATTTTTGTAATAATGGACATCCTCATTCGTGGGAGAACAAGGATATGGAGTTCTAATACAGACTGGAGCAGAATTGATGTTTGTCACAGCTTTAGCTTCTCAATATATCAACATTTTGTTTCATGTTTTGTATATCACTTTGCTTATGGTTTATGACTACTTTAACTATCTAAATCAAATGCAAATGATATAATTTTATTACTGTTATCCATATCTTGTCTCTTCCAAATAGATAAAAGAAATAACAATTGTTAATTCAGTTTGTGAATGACAGGTTTATCTTCTTCATAGATTGAATTGTTATATATAAGTTTTTGCATAACAGGTTTCCCTTATTGCATGAATTTATAATCATAAGATTATTATGATTTTCTTTTATGTCTTGTTTGTCCTGTAAAAAACTTCAAGAAGCAGCACAGCCAATCGTTTTTGAGAAGCTTATGAACTAACCGGTGTGAATTTCTTCCTCCAACCAGCTTAGAAGTCATCATACACAGGGCAGACTTGGAGCGTTTCCAAGTCAATTAGTATGTTGTTTATTGTTTGTTTTAGATATAAGTTTAATTAGATTTATATTAGATTGATTAATTTCAGTAGATATATTAGATTGTTTAATTTCAGTAATGATTATTTCTTTTTCATAAAATATAAAAAAAATCAAAAGAGATTCTTGGCTGTCTTAGGGCAGAAAACACATGAGTTTTGCAGGTTTTAATTAAATCTGTAGATTGTTTATAATGTATATTTGTGAATAAGTAATATTGTAGCTGATAATTAGATAGTTGATTTGAGTTATTATAACAGTAATCAGTGAATTGTATATAATAGTTAGAATAGTTGTATTTAGTTTTAGTTAGTTTAGTTTCTTTTATTTAGTTTTAGTTAGTTTGAGATAATTTAGTTTGTTTATTTATTTTATTTAGATTACTTAGCTCAGATCAGTTCTCTCTTTGGTTTTATTAAAATACCTTAGAGCGGCCAACGGAGCCATTAAACTCGTCAGGGTGGTCCATTCCAAATGGCTTGGGTTATTTAGACAACCCCGGACCGGTTCCACTCTCCCAATTGACGGACGGTCAATTTCGCCCGTCAACAAATGGCGCTAGAAGGAGGGCCTGAACTTAATTAATGGCACGAGGTGGTCGCAAGACTCCTCCCCCACCTAATCTCACTCCCATAGTGACTAGAAGCCATTCACAAGATAATATCCCCCCTCAAACAACAACTACTTCAACCGAAGATCCACAGATCACAGTTGAGACAACAACCCCTAATCCTACAGGTGGTGATCCTCAAGAGATCGTTCGTCAATCTCTTATCAGAACACATAGTGCCTTAGCAAGTCTTAGGCGAACAAACCACCCGTGGGGTCAACCTTTAGACTTCTCTGATATCAGAGAATAGTTAGGCGACATAGACCTCACTGTGAATCCTACAGATCCAAACACAAATCCTGCTGCAGGAGGATTTGGGATACCTCCTTCACCACCTCCTTCATCTCCTTCCTCTTCTGGAGGAGATTCCTCTTCTGATGAAGGCAATCCACCTTCTCAACCTTCTACACCTAATTCCCCAATGGAAAATCAGAACAACCTTGCTAGACCCTGGTTGGACCAGGATGCTGTAGCTGTACCTGGAGCCCAACACCCTTTACCTAAGCACCCGGAGAAATGGCTTCCTAAGTTTGATCCCGATTCAAAACAGATAGCTGAAGACCATATCAAAAAATTTATGTTAGCCATCATACTTCGTAATGTTGAACATGAAGATGTCGTCTGTAGGTTGTTCCCTTACACCTTTGAGGGTAATGCATCCACTTGGTACTTTGCCCAACAACCTCATACTATAGTGTCTTGGGAAAAGTTTCAGTCATGCTTTTTGGAAAAATTCGGAGATGGAAAACCTCCAGAAGTTTTAGTCATGGATCTTTCAAGCTTAAAAATGAACTCAAAAGAAAAAGTTAAAGATTTTAATCAAATATTTTTAACACTTAAGAATAGAATCCCTGCAGACTCTATGCCTGCTGAGAGTCTTGTAATAGCTTACTACACTAAAGCTCTACATCAAAGTATAGCTATTTGGGTGAAAAGATCTAAAAAGGCCACGTTGTTAGAAGCCTTTGAAGAGGCCACTTAGATTGAAAAAGACATACTTAGTCTTAAGGACTCTTCTAGCAACGAAACTGAAACTGTTTCTTCTTCCAAAAAGAAGATTGAAATTATCCCCAGACCTACACAAAACAAAACACAACCTGAAAACTCTAATTTGGAAAATTTAACCAAAGTTGTACAAAAGTTGTCTAATCAAGTTATAGATTTAAAAAGGTCAACTGAAGAAGCATCTTCAAGTAAAGGACCCTATAAACCTCCTTTCCGAAACCCTTTTCAAACCAATCGACCTAATCCAAATCCCGAAGGCTTGAACCTAGAAAGTTTGCAATGTGCTCTCTAGACATTTCTAGGAGCCCAAGATGACTTGATCCCTCCTGATTTTCCTCAAGAGGAAGTTGAGCAGGAAACAACTCAAGAAGAAGAGTCTTCTCCAAACATATTTGGACACCTCTCGGATAGTATCATCCAAGCTGACTTCGAGACTGTGCACCCTTACAATACTAGGAGCAAGACCGCAAACAAACCTCCTACCGAGAACACTACAACTTCACTCCCAAAGCCATCTAAATCAGTAGAAACTAAACAGACTAATGCTAGCCCTAAATTAGATTATGATGTTGTTGAATATCTTAATAAATTACGAGCTAACATTTCTATTTATGAGTTGTTGAAGTTTCCATTTTTGTTACAAAAGATGTTGCAAAATATTTCATAAAATGGCAAGAATGGTAATTCAAACAACAATAAGGTTGTGCAAAGCAAAGCGCCACAGAAGACTTCCACTAAAAATAATCATGATCCTCAAGATAAAGGAAGCTTTCCCGTAACTCTTGTAAATAACACTGTAAATAATGTAAATAATTCAGATAAAGTAGTCTTAGAAACTGCGAGTAAGAAACCACAAGCTACAACTCTAAGTACTCACAAGAATGTACCTCCTTTTATTTTAAATTTCAAAATCTTCAACAAAAATGTGCATAACTATATGGTTGACTTAGGAGCATCATCAAATGTGATGCCCTGGTCAGTCTACCAGAATATTAACACCAAAGTAGAACCATCTTCTTTGAAAATCATACAACTTGATCGAACAGATGTTAAAGTTATAGGCGAGCTGAAAAATGTATTAATTAGATTATCGTCTAACCCAAAAGTTCATCAGGTTATTGATATAATTGTGGTAGATATTCCAAAAGTGTATGGTCTGTTTTTGAGCAGGGACTGGTCAGAGCAGCTACATGGTTACTTCGCAACAGACTGGTCTCACTTATGGCTTCCAGAAAATAGTAATCCCAACAAGATCAGAGTGAATCGTGAGCGTTACCTCAAGTTCACGGTAACCGACTTGAATGACCCAAATGAACCATATACACCTCCGGCTGATTCACCTGAAGTCCAAGGGATGGACACCTATTTTGGAAATTTCATGGCTAAAGTTTCACCTATCAATAATCCACAACAACAGTCTGAGATCTTAACATGTACACAACCAACAACTTCTATCCAACGATCCGGTGAACCCGATGGAAATCAAATTTGGTCTTTATATTTCGACGGTTCCAAGTCTAAAGAAGGAGCTGGTGCAGGCTGCATCAGTATAGATCCGGTAGGTAACAAAACATTATTGGCTTGTAGGCTAGAATTTGAATGTACTAACAATATTGCAGAATATGAGGCTTTACTTCAAGGTCTCAGAAAATCCTTGGACATGAACATTCAAAATCTAGTTGTATTCGATGACTCTGAGATAGTGGTTAGGCAGGTGAGAAATTCTATACACTGTCTTTCCCCGCATCTCAAATGTTACCAGTCTGAGGTATGGAGTTTAATGAACAAATTTTCTTCTTTTAATATAAATTCTATTCCTAGATCAAATAATACTGAAGCAGATCTACTAGCTAATGTTGCCTCTAAACTTCTTCCTGCAGAAGGCTTATCCCCAAACGCATTCTCCGTGGAGCTATTGTTTCGACCATCTGTTCCTGACAATATCACAAATTGGAGAGTATTTGATGATGATCAGTAGATCATTAACTTTCTGCACATGGAAGAAACCTTCCAAGGCACAGTGATAGATGAACAAACGCATGACGACAATTTGCAGGACTTTACGGTAATACCTGATCTGAAATCTCCTGAAGCTCTATCGGACATGGTAAATTCCTTACCCAAATCTGTTGTTAGACTAGAAAAGTTTTATGATTTTGAAGATAAATTTAAAAATACGGTCAATTGCAAAACCAACAGTTCCTCATTGTCTTATGAAAAAGTCAATTTAGGGACTAGTGAAAATCCTCAGTGTATCAACTTAGGCTTGGGATGTTCTAGACAAGAAAAAGCTGCTTTTGTTAAATTATTCAAAGAATTCAAGGATGTCTTTGCTTGGACTTATGATGATCTTAAGACATTCGATCCTAATATTATACAACATTTCATCCCAATGAATCCCCAAACCTTACCCTTCCAACAGAAACTGAGGAAAATGCATCCTAAACTAGAACCGACGGTACAAAAAGAATTGAATAAACTCCTAAGTGCTAAAATAATTTTTCCAGTTAGACACACTCAATGGGTATCCAACCTCGTCCCAATACGGAAGAAAAATGAGGAAATTCGACTTTGTGTCGATTTTCGAAACCTCAACAAAGCGTTTGATAAAGATAATTATCCTGCCCCTCCCATGGAACAGATTCTTCAACAAGTATCTAGTTCCGAGAGGCTATCTTTACTAGATGGTTTCTCTGGATACAACCAAGTCTTGATGTCTCCGCCAGACCAACTGAAAACTACCTTCCGTACCCCGTGGGGCACTTATGCGTATCGCAAAATGCCCTTTGGATTGATTAACGTCGGTGCTACTTTTCAGTGAGAAATGGACAATGCTTTTAGAGGCTTAATCAATCACTCTGTAGTAGTCTACTTAGATGATGTGAAAAGTTTATTCCAAAAACAAAGACGATCATCTAGCTCACTTACGAGTCGTTCTGCTACGATGTCGTAAATACGACATCTCCTTGAATCCCAAGAAGTCCATCTTTACAGTGGAACAGGGTAAATTACTAGGATTCATTGTGTCTAGTGATGGAATGATTATTGACCCCAAGAGGACCCAAGTCATCGCTAAACTTCCCTCACCTACCTCCAAAAAATCCATGCAGTCTTTCCTAGGCCAGATTAATTTCGTGAGAAGATTTGTACCCAGTTTCTCCGAAATGGTCAGGCCTCTCCAGAACCTGATTAAGAAAGACACCCAATATCACAGGGGACCCACAGAAAACCAAGATTTTAACTATATCAAGAAGGCCATAATTGATGCTACGTCTCTCATGAGCCCTGATTTCTCTCAAGACTTTACACTCTATACTTTTGCCTCTGATCATTCCTATGCCGAGGTCCTAACTCGGAAGAATTTTGAAAACAATGAAGTACCCATCGCCTTTATGAGCTCTGCTTTCAAAGGTGTTGAACTTAACTACCCAGTGGTCGATTGGCAAGCCTACGCTGTCTTCAAGGTAGTTAAGCATTTCCGGTCATATCTTTTGAAGTTAAGGACGAAGGTCATTGTCCCCTACCCTGCCGTTAGGAACTTGTTAGTGCATAAGGAGTTAGGAGAGAAAAGAGCCAACTGGGTCACCTCCTTATAGGAGTATGACTTAGAGATTACCCCGTCACAGATTGTGAGAGGCCAAGGGTTGTGTAAGTTGGTAGTTGGTTCAAAAACCAAACAACAAGAAGATAGTGATACGTCAGATCTAGAACAACGCGATCAGAATCTGATTTGTTGCGCACAAAACCTCGCATGTCCTTGGTACGACGATATTAGATTTTTTCTTGAACATGGATCAGCACCCTGTCACCTTGACCCTACCAAGAGAAGAGCTTTGAGACTAAAGTCCGCCTCCTTTCATCTAGTTAATGGTATATTGTTTCGTCAGAATTTTGACGGCGTACTGATGCATTGTCTTGAAAAGGACGAAGCAGAGAAAGTCTTGCTTGAGTTGCATGCAGGAGAAGCTGGTGGTCACTTAAGTGGCGATACCACTGCTCATAAGGTTTTAAGAGCCGGTTACTACTGGCCAACACTTTTTAGGGACGCCCGTGCCTTGTGCCGTAAATGTATCATTTGTCAGAAAGCATCAGGGAGATTGCAAAAACCAGCCTTCCCTTTGCAACCCGTCATAGTCGATTCTCCTTTCTAGCAATGGGGCCTTGATATCATTGGTCATATTAACCCTCCATCCTCACAACAACACAAATATATTGTGACAGCCATTGATTACTTTACTCGATGGTCTGAAGTTGCCGCGCTAAGAACTGTTAACACAAGTCAGGTGATCGCTTTTCTAAGCTCGAATATCATCACCCATTTTGGCATCCCTGATTGTCTAGTCTTTGATAACGATTTATACTTTTCTTCTCTTGAGATGAGTGAGTTCACCTTAGAGAAAGGAATAAATCTAAAGTATTCTGCTAGTTACTACCCTCAGGGTAATGGCTTAGCAGAATCAACAAATAAGAACTTGATCAAAATTATCAAGAGAACTGTGGCTGAAAATCACAAGAACTGGCACAATGCACTACTGAATGCATTGTGGGATAATAGGGTAACACCCAAAGCCGCTATAGGTAATTCCCCCTTTTTTCTCATTTATGGCAGAGAAGCCATCTTGCCACCTCATATTCTTCTTCCTTCACTTCAATTGTCACAAAAAGTTCAAGAAGAAGATTGTCCCCCTTTAGAAAGTTGTATTAACGCTTTGATGAAGTTAGAAGAAGTAAGAACCCAAGCTAAGCGTAAACTAGATCAACATCAACAACTGATGAAAAGCTGGTTCGATTCTAATTCTTCTTCTGATAGAAATTTTGAAGTAGGCAATCTCGTCTTAAAGTGGGACAAACCACACGAAGGGAAGGGTGAACATACCAAGTTTCAAAATTTGTGGCTTGGGCCATTTTTGATTGCTAAAACGTTGGGTCCTAGTTCCTTTCGATTGCAGAATCTTGAAGGGCAGCTTGACACCTATCCGGTGAATGGCCAAGCCCTGAAAAGATACTTCGCTTGATTTCTGCCCTTGTATATTATGTGAATATTTCTTTGCTTTGCATCTTTTGTTTTCTTCCTGTTTTGATTTTGATTTGGATTGATTAATTCTTTTGTTCTTTTTGAAATGTATACATGCCTGTACACTGAGCCATTCAGACAAAGACCATGGGAAAATATCTTCGTTGAAATAACTTCTAAAAGATTGTACGAACATCAGTGATATATTTCTAAAAATGATATTCATGTCGGAAAATTTTGTTTGAAAGAAGTTTACTAATTTCAATCTCTAAGCAAAGTTTGTCATGATCATTTTTATCTTTTTACGCTGTCCCTTTTCCATAAGGGAATGACTCAAAAGGATGTATCCCCGTCATAGAAAGTTGTTTTAGAAATAAAACATTTTTGGAGCGTAATAAAGGACAATACTAAAAAATTTTGATGAGGTCTGAAAAAATATGATAAGATATCAAGATTTTTCAGCGTCACCTCGCTCAGCTATCCATAAAAGAAAAACAAAATAAAAATGTTAATAAGAGATGTGGGAAGTGTTTGTAAACCCGCCGGGATACTGAACAGGTCCACTGGCAGCGGGTAAATGCAAGCATGGCGCCAAGACAACTTCGTCGGGGTACTGAACAGGCCCACTGGAAGCGAAGCAATGTCGGGTACACGAAAATCTGCAAAAAATTATGAGAAACCTCTTTAAAAGTCCTTTATTCTGATCTAGAACTTCTTGACGGGATACAGACGTCCGAGTGGGTTAAATGGAAACCCTGTTGAGGCTATGGATGCCTGCTGGTAGCAGTGGCCATGCCAACAGTATTGAATATTCTATCATTAATATTGTGACTTGTTGGTCTTAAGACTGTTATTGGTTTTCGTCTTTTAAAACATCGCTGGAAACGATAGTAAATGATGATGTTTGTACGATTTTCTGGTTGTTGTTTTTGAGTTGACTTTTTCTCTGCTATCCTAATCTGAATTTATTTCTTTTGACAGAGATAACTACTTCTCCCAGTGTGTCGCCATTGTTGGCAGCCAATACAATTTTTTTGATTGCCCTTGAAGCTGCCTACACCTACATCTTCTGAACTTCAAATTGTCATCGCATTTTGCAAATTAACGATATTTTCATTTCATGCGACGTTTGCAAATTGGTTTTGATTTATTTTTTCACGATTGAAAGCCTGAAAACTTCTCTGTCGATATTTTCATTGTCATGAGCTTCTCATCGATATTCTGATTGGTACTTACCTTTGGTTTATTATTTTGTGGTTGAGGAGATTTTTCAAACTGTGACATTCTTGCTTTGATTGCGCAACCTGGTTATTATTTGATTGATAAGGTATTGAGCATGTGAATTTATGAGTTATACTTGATTTCATAAGAGTTATGGT
>CBVK0100683822.1:0-15893 GCA_900067695.1 Picea abies | reverse complement strand
GTGATCTTGTTCTTATGTTGCTCTTATCTATTGAAATGCAAAGAACTATAATAATGGAATAAACATTAATAGGTTGTAAGGTTAATGTGATGATTTTTTGGGGAGTATAAGGGCATGCAACCCCTTCCAAGTCGATTATAACTGTTTGAAATAATTTTGGTGCGAAGGATACTAGGAGGAGTAAAAGGGATTACACCCTCCTAGGTTTTCCTTGTTGGTTAGGGTTTTCCTTAGGGAGTAAAAGGGATTACAACCCCAAGGAAGTATCTCATCCAACTTGTTTAATCAAGATATTCCATTTACCCAATAGAAAGACACTAATCTTCATGCATTGGAAAAATAAATCATTACATTGGTAATCGTAAAAAAAATAAGATATTGAGATCGTTTAAGTTGGAACCTTTTCTCTGTGTTCTAAGATTGTTAAGGCCACAAGGGATTTTTGTTTCTCCAAGAAATTATTGCTTCTGTTACAAATTTAATATACAGCCATTAGGTCTGTAGAAAACCCTAAACAACTTTCTAAACAACTCTCTTTTCAACCGTCAAAAGTTGCTAGTAATTCCAAAATATAATTTACTAGCTCCAACACACTTTTTGGGTGGATTATTTGCTAGTTGTGGTGGATGATTTTTCTGATGTAACAGCTTGTTTGCTACAGCCATAGGGCTGAAATTATATCTCTACAACACTTGTTTATGACAACCTTACATTTATGCTAAAATCTTGCTCTTTCAATCTTGAGTTGTACTAGTTATACCTAGCTTAAGCTCTTATATCATTTATGTGACTTTTAGCATATTTTTAACAGCTATAATAATTATTTATTCACTGATATATATTTTTGTTAACTATTGCAAATAGGGACATCAATATTAACTTGCTTTTCCACCTAACATATACCTCGTACAATTGGTTTTTCTTGTGTCTCGGGTGGGTACAAACACTTTCCATGGGTACCCAAAGACTTGGAAACCTTAAACCACTTTCGATACATACCATCAAAACCACATTCCACATAGAAACTTGACCTAGCATTCATCTCATCATCTCACTTTCTGTCTCATTTCCCCCTAGGGTCACCCGGGATTCCCCCCTTTAGGTGATTACTTCACCTCTAAAGTGATGGGAATACCTATCTGAGGTGACAATGGGTAGGTGTTATCTTACTTGTCGCCATATTGTGGTTTGGGTAGGGCTTTTCCCAACCTACAACTTGTGCGATAACAGTGCTAATGCATTTAATTAACAAATTAATTACCATTCCCATGATTACGAATCTCTAATCAATTTTCTTTCCTAAGTAGTTTAATAATAGTTAATTTCCTCCTTGAAATTCATGGTCCATGGATAAATGATTGAAAATCATGGTTCATAGATAGTTGATTGAAGTTGAAATGTTCTATTATCAATTCATATGACTATTGAATTTGAAATTTTTTATTAACATTCGTGGGAGGGAAATTCTATGATTTATTGGACTAATAAAATTATATATGGAAAAATAAATTTTCTATCACATGAAATTTATACTTTACTTTGAATTTCTTAAAAATATTTAATATAATCACTAATGATTTAGTTTTGAGGGTTATCTCAAGAGGTCATGAGCTATATGTGACATCTCCCCCTCAAAATTGGAGAGATCACAAGTTTGATTCTCTTGATGAAGGGATGACACTCTGTAATCAAGACCAATGGTTTATCTCGTTTACTCAGGATTTTCTATTACCAATCATTTAACAAGAAATTATTAGTAAATAAAATTAAGTGGGAAACCCTAAAGGTCTCTGTAATATTTAATGCTTATGGTGCAGGTGTGGTCTGAAAGCCAACATACCACAATGAAGGTGAATCTTATTTCTTAGACAACTGTGAATACATGCAATACACGATGCATACAAGTGGAGATACATGTTATCCCCATTTTGTGGGATAACTAAAGAGTTCATGTCTCGAGGCCCTCAAGTTGCAGACATGGAGTACCGAGAGGCAGGAAGCTTGTAGCATCAACTTGCACAAATGGAAACCCTTCTCACCACCATAGAGGTCAGGATTTCTAGGATGGCATCCACCACACCAGCTGTTCCGAAAGGCACTGGGCCTTGCTCCATGAGGTACAAGTAAGGTATTATGGTGAGTGTCATTTCAATATTTGAGACATTTTGAGTATGTTGTATCTTAGATTGCTTTAGATTTCATGACATATGCTTGGACATTATGTCTTTTCCCTATTTCACCTTGGTGGTTGACATTATGCCCTAGTAAGTGGTCTTCCTCGGGAATGGGTTTGCTACTAGGAACTCCCTTGAAGAGCCATCATACCGTTCCCAACCATACTTACCACTTTTCATCACGTAAAACCCCCATTTCCTTGTCTCTTGGGATTTTAGGGTGTATTGACCCAAGAAGGAGTTGTCCCTCATTCCATGGGAAGAAGGGGTTGAAGGCCTAGAGGGATTGTTGTTGGCTAAGAATATAAAAGCCTATATATAGACCTTCCATGTGCTTTTCCCAGGTATCCCCTGAGAAAGCAATGAAACACTTCTTTGTAAGAAAAGGGGGACCTACAAGAATAAATCATAATGAATGCTTAAGGGGTTAGTTGAAGGATAGGAGGTCTCATCATGAGCCGACCTATCATGATTATGTGTATCTAGCGATATGACATTACCATCATTTGGTCACCAAGCCAGGGTAGTGGCTCTCAGTTACACAACTGAGAGAAAGGGGGCCTCATCACGAGCTAACATTCTCATTTTCGCGAGGTATTTGAGTGACACTGTCATTATCTGGACACCATGCCAGGACAATGGCCTTCAACTTGTTCTTTAAAACATGAAAGAAACAAATAATGGCAAGAGGATGGGCTTGACAAAAGTGTATTGCAAACAAAGGTGCCACACACCCTCTACAAAGGCACCCATGAATGAGACACCACAACCCCTTGTATGTCATGAACCCCATGCCCAGTGAGTCTTGATCCATAACCACTTCATCTACTTCACATGGCTTGGAGATGGATCACTTGGGAAACACTCTTTGACCTATGGAAAGACCTTCCCAATAGGACCCAAGCTTGGCAACTTGCATAATGTCTTTGAGCACTTACTTGTTTGACCGGGTAATCTTTGATACACATGCCTAGGTGGCTCATTTATTGATTTGATTTAATCACCATGATATTTTGAGTTGATATCTTTGGAGGGTGTGCTTGTTTCTCTTTGTAGGACCTAGTTGTTGGAAAGATTTGGAGGAACAAGTGTAACTTGGGCTTCCATGGGGCTTGAATCACATAGGTTGGATACCAAGGGCCCACACGCCGGATCATGATGAATTTTCTTTAGCGGCCTACAAGACATCATGGATGACATGACCTATCCCTCACATTGCAAACGTTTTTCCTAGAAGAGGGAAAACATCACTTTTGGAGGCTCGACGTCACTTAGAGGGCTAGGGTTTGGTGGTGAAGTTGTTGTTTGATGACATGTGGCACATTTTGAAGGAAGGAGGCTTGAATACCATCAAGAGAGGATTTGGATGAGTGACAAGTGGCCTTTGGAGGCCTAGACATGCATCTACTACCCCAACGAATTCTTCAAAGTGCCAAAACGTCCCCTAAAGGGGTGACGTCACCTTATTCTAGGGTTTCTTTTGTGTAAAAGTGAATTTTAAGATGAATTGTTTGATATTATTTTGTTGCAAGGGCCAAGATAAGGGTTGTGAACCCCTTATATTATGTTTTACCCTTCCTAGTGTGGACAAACTACGTGATAGACATTTTGTATAAATAAAGATCATGAAATCTCATTTTGAATCATAACTCTCCCATTGTGAAGAGCAAAGGACTGAAATTTTCGCTACCCTTGAGGCTTTTTTCTATCTTGTGCTGTGATACGGTTTCTTTTTGGTTGTGGAGTTGATGATGATGATGATGAGCTAGCTCTTGGAGGTCATTTCCTTTCTATTGTGGTGGTTTATCTTGGCATCTTATGGTTTATCTTGTTGCTATTGGATTGGTAAGGCTTTTTTACTTGTTGCTATTGGATTGGTAAGGCTTTTTTACTTGTTGTTATCATTTAATTCAAGCTCAAGGTTTATTTTTCTAAAGCTAGTTAGGGAGTATAAGTGCATACACCCCTACTCTAGCTCCACCATAATTTTAAGCATAGAATAAGTTTTTGCAAGGGTTTGCTAAGGAAGTATAAGGATATACACCCCTTAGTTTTAAACTCTAGCTAGGTTACTTGCCTTGGGGAATAAGGGAATTTATACCCCCAAGGAGGTAGTATCTCTAATTCTTTATTTTGACCTAATTAACCCATAATCAAAGGCACTAGTCGTTGCATTGGTAAACGTGAAAAGTTGAAGTTTTGAAGTTCTCTCACTTGGACATTGTTCCTTGAGCCCTAGGTTATCTTGCCTTGTTGAGGCATCCTCTTTCACCCACTAAAACTTGTTCTTGTTACAAAACTAACCTACAACCATTAGGGCTAAAAAAAACTAACTCTCTAATCATAAATAACTCCTAAACTAACCCTAGGAATTGGCTACAACTTTTCCCTAACAAACTACTAACCCTAGTGCACTTTTTGAGCTAGTTAGAAGTGATTTTCATTGGATGATTTTTCTGTTATAAGGCTTGGTTTGCTACATCCATAAGGCTGATAAATATCACTACAATAAGCTTTTGTTGCAGCCTTTCTTTTATGCTAAAGACTTACTCTATCATTGTTGAGTTGAACTAGTCTTCACTAGCTTGCCTCTTACTTATTCAATTGGACTTTTAGTACTTATTTTGCAGCCGTTATTATCTTTTATATGCTGATATATATCACTGGCTATTGCTTCAATTAGGGACCACAAGCTTAACTTGCTTGTCCAACTAAGATATTATATCATATACTTGGTTTTCCTTGTGTCTCGAGCATGTATTCTTCTCTCAGCAGGATAACTCAAAGCATTGGAAACCATAAACCTTTTCCAAGTTTCCCCTACCATTTAGAATTGACCTTTAGGGACATCCATCCATACATTTCATTTTCCATCTCAATCTCCCCTAGGGTCATTGGGATTCCCCCTTGAGGTGACTACCTCACCTCTAAAGTGACGGGAACACTTGCCTAAGGTGGCAGTGGGTAGTTGCTCTCTAAGTTGTTGTCAATTGGTGGTTGGGTCGAGCTTTGCCCAACCTACAACTTGTGCAATAACAATATCTATATCCTCCAAATAAACATCACATGGTTGTAATATGTTGATATTTATCATCACCCTTGTAATGCAAAATCTAATCAATAAACAAGGGTGAAAAATTGTCAATGAAGTACTTATAGAGGGTCGATAATACGTTTGGAGTGGTAATTGCAATGAAAGTCAAATTTATCAACAAATTAGCATCAATACTACACTATATTGAACATAACTATGTTCTCCTTACTGTTGTTATTACTTCATACACCATAGGAACAAGTGAAGGGAAATCCCCAATTCTCGGTTATAATTCTAAATATTTGGTAAGCATGCAACATTATTGAGTAGTTTCAAACACTTTTGTAGAACTAAGTATGGCTTGTGTTTTTGTTTTAATGATTATTCCCTTTCCTCACTAAAATATTTCTTGCATTGTTTTTCTTATTGGGAAATCATTTATCAAGTGTGAGCATTCTAAATTCCATTTCTTTATCATAAACTAAAGGTGGTTTTGACGCTACCCATGTAGTTGCAAGGTAAATCTTGTAAATTGTTTGAATTGTAAACTTTTATATGATTCTGAAATGTGTTTTTCTAAGCTCTATAGTAAAAGCCATTTTTTACATTTTCCACTTCAAATATATGATATAAGATTTATATGTATGAATAATTTTTGCACAAGTGTGACTTATTGTGAACCTCACGACACAATAAATATGCTTCAATTAAATCTTGGAAAATGCATCAATCACCAAAGTTCTTGAACATCAATTACAATTTAGTATTGAAAATGCCACCTTATAATGTACCTTAGGAGATGAAACTACTTCGTACAAGTAAAAGAAAGCCTCGTAATAACACAAACCATTACTAATCATGCTCCACATTTAATATGAGATTTCTAAATATGATTTTTATATACAATGTA
The DNA here is from genome assembly GCA_900067695.1 of Picea abies. Lineage (NCBI taxonomy): Eukaryota > Viridiplantae > Streptophyta > Pinopsida > Pinales > Pinaceae > Picea > Picea abies. Next base: position 9,775 of record CBVK0100683822.1, on the reverse strand, counting down.
TAATTCATATAACATCTATACTTATATCCAAATGATAATTTCTTAATTTAAGACTTATGTCTTATATAAATTGAATTTTATAATGATGATAATTATCATGGAGATAAACTTTGCTTTATCAAAATTTTTATTTGATTTACTTTAAAAATTTATGTTTAACTTTTAAAAAAATGCCAAAAAATTAATTATTTTTCTAAAAAAATATTATTATATTTGAAAAGATTCAAAATAACTTACATAATTTTTTATAAATTTGATATTTTAGTTGATTTTTTTTTATGTTATTATAAATGTTTTAAAATTAACTTATTTAAAATTATAGTTATAAAGGACATAAAAAATCAAAATCAAAATTTTCCTCAAAAAGTTTCAACTCATTTAATCAATTATTCAAAGTTCCGTAATAATATAAAATGATGATGTTTTAATATCTAAAATAATAAAAAAAACATCAAAATCATTGCATAGATATATATATTATTGATAGAAATGGAACTTATCAAATTGTATATGGAGTTGTAGTCATACATAGTACTTATGAGTTGTAGTTATATACAATGCATCTCACACATGATATCTTAGAGTTGTAATAATACAGGTGCCACCCAAACATCCTAAATCTTGCATTCATTACTGACTATAAATTAATATGGTTCCTTAACCAAAATGTCTTTCAATTCAGATCTAACATAAATATTTCTTACCACTACTACCATGTTCGTTTGTCGATCTAAAATTTCTTTGTCTTGAGATTGAGCTTATTCGTCCCACGTGAATCCTTTTGCTCAAAGCCTAAGCTAATCGTCAAGCCACTTAATAATTTAAAAAAATTGGGTATGGATAGTTTCATCTTGGTGCATCTTGCATTATTTTATATGCACACTCATCTTCCTCAAATCCTATAAAATTGCATATCATTCGACTTTATATTCAACTGGCTTTTAGGTATTTGTGAAGTTTTATTGTTATTCTAAGACACAATATTAACTATTTGCATTATTTTGTATACACGCTCATCTTCCTCAAATCCTATAAAATTTCATATCATTTGGCTCTATACTCAACTGACTTTTAGGTATTTGTGAAGTTTTATTATTATTCTAAGAAGCAACATTAACTATTTGCACGTAATTGATCTTGATTTAGACATCCATGACTTTCTCTTTATAACTTATTACCAAGTGTTTATGTAAATGTCATGGCTTACAAAGTCTTATTTGATGGGTCATTTCAAGGCCTTGGCATATGCTAAATTTTACTCAAATCAAAGTTTCTATTGCTATGCCATTAGATTTATTATGTCGGATTCACTTATGTTGCATCTTAATATAGTCAAAGGCTTTTTCCTCTCTAATAATACATGTATACATTGTAGACGGTACACAATTTTGCAAAAGTTATGGCAAAAGAGAACACACTTATTGTTTGTGGTTGTGGCCAAATTTTGAAAAAAGTATTAGAATTATGGTAGATTCTTTTCTAAATCTAGTATTCAATTTATTTTCTTCATGTAATATTTTATTTTATTCTTGTAATATGAATCAGAAAAAATCTATATGTCATCATCTATATTTTTTCAAATAGTAAGTAATACTATGAGTTTTGTTTAATTTTTTTTTTGCATAGGAAGTTATGAAATGCATTCTCATTGGAAAAAGTAAAGTGACCTTGTCATAATTCATTTACCATTGATTTATAATGAAATCAACTTTTGTAAAAGTGCATATTGTTGACTTGCTAAGGGAGAAACAAAGTTTTGAATGTGATTTAAGATTTGGAGAATTTGTATTTATGTATATGGACGTGCAAAGGATTGGATTATATATATTGACTTATTTTATTTTTGTTGATATGTATATTTTATGTAACAATATCTCCACATTAATTCGTGTAATTAGACTAAATCCATTGTATTATCAAATTTATCATATATTAAAAAATATCAAATTCTTGAAATACAAAAAAAAAAGTTAAGAATAAAAATTTGAAAAAAATTATACTTTAATCTTTTAATATATGATAAATCCACACACAATTTTTATTTTTTTTAATAGGAATGATTATGTTTTGGTATTAAAATTCTCGGCATAAATGCCCATTTACAATCTTCCAAAATTGTCGGGACATTTCTCAATGTTCCCCTATATCCAAGATCTCCTCGTCTCTAAATTTGACATAACTCTGTTTCTTGGAGTCAACAATTACCTTTAGCAACAAGATATCCCCTAACTTAAAGACACATACAAACTACTGAAGTAAAAAACAGAAAAACATGAAATCACAGCTATGGAATTGGGTCCCAATTTTCCTTATCGTTCCATAATAGAGTGCCCACAGGAAGAAGAGTAGCTTTATTTGCTTCCGCGTCCACCTCTTTGTTGTTGTTCCTCAGAACATGGAAAAAACTGATCTTTTGAAAGGAGCTGACAATCTTTTTAATTCTCGCCATCAATCTAGATAGCCGAAGGTCCTTCGGATTTAAGTTTTCCACTAGCATTTTTATGAGTGTCTGGGAATCGCCGATGATCTTGGCTTCCTTGATGCGTGCCTTTTGTAAAATCTTGAGACCTTGCAATAGAGCCATCGCCTCTGCTTGGGTATTGGTGTCTTGGCCTAATCCCCACGCATACCTGTGCTCAATTTGGCCATCCATATTCTTGATGACTCCACCTGCACCTGCATTCCCCAGGTTGCCTTTTGCCACCCCATCAAAAAACAAAGAGTAACAACCAGTTTCCTTGTTCCAATTGCTAAAGCTATTTTTTGGCATTCTAATTTGCCAGTCTTTTTTCTTTTCCGACTGGATTTCTGAGTTGGAAAAATTCAATCCCAGCGAATTTCCCCATTCCACCTCATGAGGGGAGAGATTTTTATCGGTGATGATCCTTATATACTCATTCAGGAATTCTTTGAGAGTGGTTAAAATCTTAGTCTTGACAAAATTTGCATTATGCTTTTTTTCCTGGAAAATCCTACTGTTTCGTTCCAGCCATATTTGCCAGCAGGTCAGCTTTGGCAGGACTAGCCAAGCGGCCTTGAACCAACTGTTATTTGGGATCTGTCCGGGGTAACGATGCGACCAGTTCGCATGTAATTCAAAAATGGAGGGTGGAAGCGATGTGTACACGGAGCAATGATTCAAAACTTCGCCCCAAACTTCTAAAGTGAATTTGCAGTCCAACATAATATGTTGGGCGTTTTCTTCATTCTCCAAACAAAGATAACATCTGGAGGGGCTGTGAATACCTTTTCTCACAAGATTGTCTGCTGAAAGCACACGATTGTGGCAAGTAGCAAGTTGAATAAGTCGATTTTGGGAATGCATTTTTGTTTCCAGAGGCCTTTCCATAAAGCTGGGCATGGGGGAGCATAGGGAATTGCTCGCAACATTTTATAACCAAGTGCCAAAGAGTAAGAGCCAGACTGCATCCCCTAGCCTCTCTGATCATGCTTCTTCTCGTGTGTTGGAGCCTTCCCTTTGAGTCTGGCACGTAAGTCCAACCAAGCGTTTTCAAGGTTGCTCGGCAAGTCCGGCTTCATCCAGTCCAGCCAGACTTTATCCATCTAAATGGAGTTGTCCCAAAGAGAAACCAGGCCTACGTTTTTCATCCATATATGTAAGTCCTGAAGCTCATGGACATCCGCTAGGGGTGCCTCATTCATTATGCGATCCTCCCAAAGGTCAATCGATTTCCCATTCCCCGGGACCCAGAAAAGATTGTCTTGTATGAGAGTTTGGGCTTGCATATAGAGTTTATGGATTTGCGATCCATTAGCGATTTGGGCAGGTCTGTCTAGACTGCGTTTTCTTGGGCCCAAGAAGTATTTCTTCCAGAGGGCACGCTGAGCCCAGCCAGCCTTAGGGGCAACCTGCCTCCAAAGAATTTTGGCACCCAACGCTAAGTTTTGAGTTCTCAAATCTTTAAAGTTCAGGCCTCCCTCTAAAATCGGCTTGGTAACTTTATCCCAATTGACAAGGGGCAATCGATTACTGTTTTGTTTTCCACCTTTCCAGAAAAATTTTCTTACCATACCTTCCATTTTTCTGAGAATTCCCAGAGAAGCTAGCATAAGGGAAGCTTGATATATTGGGAGGCTATTCAAACTGATTTAATGAGCACCGTCTTCCCTGCAAGATTCAACCAAGAGAAGCCCCATGCCTGCAATTTATTTTTAAATTTGTCTAGAAGGGGGATCCAATCCTTACCTGAAGGTTTCTTCTGAAGAATCAGCAGCCCAAGATACTTAAAAGACGTCCAGTGCATGGAACCGACAAAGCCCCAGCTTCTGGCTATGACATTTTTTTCATTTTGAGACACGTTCCAACAATAGAAATGACACTTCTCAGCATTCAATCTACTGCCTAAGGCCTCGCAGAACTCAACCACCACTAATTTAAACTGATAGGCAGTGTGAACAGAAGCTACCCCAAGGAGAAGGGAATCATTTGCGAATAAAGCATGATTGATTTCTTTTACTCTTGTGATTTGTAGGCCTAGAATATCCTGGTCGATTCTTCTTTTTTCCAGGATAAAGTTTAGGGCAGAGGCTTGGAGGACATAGAGCATGGGTGAGAGTGGGCATCCTTGCCTTAGCCCTCACGATGCTTTAAAGAAATCTGCAGCTCTCCCATTCACCAACGGAGCAATCCAAGGCTCAGAAATACATGCTTGGATCCAATTAATGAAACTAGTCCCAAAACCAAACTTGTGCAAAACTTTGAACAGAAAAGAGTGCCTAACCCTGTCGAATGCATTTGCAAAGTCAAGCTTAGCTATCATACCTTTTTCTTTTCTCTTCAGACTTGAGTGAAGCGCCTCTTGGACTAAGATTATATTGTCCATGATTTGCCTTCCTTGAACAAAGCCCCCTTGGTTCTCCAGAATGAGGTCTGGAAGAAGCGCTTTCAGTCTGCTGGCTATCACCTTTGAAATGATCTTGTATCCAATGTTGCAAAGGGAAATGGGACGGAACCTGTTGAAGGAGTTTGCAGCCTTTTCTTTCGGAATGAGGGCTAGAAAGGTAGAGTTCGTGCTGCCCCCAACTTTCTTACAGTCTTGGGATTTTAAAACCATTTTGTGTAAATCTTTTTTCACAATCTGCCAACAGGTTTGGATGAAATTTGCCATAAACCCATCAGGGCCTGGGGCTTTATCAGGACACATGGAAAACAAGGCAACCTTTATTTCTTTCCTAGTGACCTTAGTCTCTAGCTTCTGATTCATTCTAGCAGTGATTTTAGTAGGTATCTCATTTAGAAGGTTATCACTGCGTTCCTTCGCCTCTGCTTCATTAAAAAGATTTTTAAAATGTATGAAGGCAACCTTTTTAATGCTTGAAAAGTTGCCATAAGTTTGTGTGTCATCCTTAATTTCTGAAATGGAATTGTAACCTCTCCTAGCTTGGGCTTGCTTGTGGAAGAAAGAAGTGTTTTTGTCTCTAGATTTCAACCAAAGACTTCTAGATTTTTGCCTCCAGTCTTCCTCCTCCTGTCTGCAGGCGTTCTGAAAATTTTGTTGTAGCTCTTCCTCCCTTTTTAGAGTATCGCTCGAAATTTTAGCCTCTTCCATGTAGTCTTGATGAGCCTCAAGAGCTGCTTGGATTTGCTTTCTTTCCTCCGCAGGACTAGGAATGGTTTTAGCCCAACTTTTCAAAGCTGACTTGACTCTTCTTAACTTCTCCTCCCAAACGAAGAATGGAGACCCCATGACCGGAGTCTTCCATATTTCTTCGACCTTCTTTAAAAAGTCCTTTTGATTTATCCAAAGAGGACTAAATCGAAAGGGAATAGGGCCTAAATTCCTTTGGCCTGAGAGAATCATCTTTATGGGCTTATGATCCGAAGTGCTATTAGAAAGAATATTCATTTTCGTGTCAAGAGCAAGAAGGAGATAGGAACTTTGAAGGAGAAATCTATCTAATCTGGCAGCGATATGCCCAGGGCCCACCCGTTTATTTGACCAGGTGTACTTACCTCGGCAAGGCTTAATATCAATGAGATCCCAGTTGTGGATGAGGTCCTCCACCCACTCTCAAGCCCGATCTCTTACAATGCTTCCCCCTCGCTTTTCGCTTTGGCTGAGGGAGATGTTCAGGTCCCCTGCAATTATAATGTTTTCTAGGACCTCCTCATCCGCTAAGGATCTAAGAGTGTCCCAACAAGATTTCTTTTCCCCTACATTTACCAGAACGTATACATTGAAAAGACTGAAAACCTCCTTCGAGTCTTGATGTTGAAACTTTGTGAACAACCAGTGAACATTTTTTTTCTCAGCTACCATATTGATTTTGGAAGCATTCCAAAGAGTGCCTAGACCTCTGGATGCCCCTCTGGCTGAGACAACCTTTGTCCCGCCTTTGTTCCAGTAACTTTTTCTTTTTTGATGGAAGAGGTTTTCCTCCAATTTTGTCTCCTGGACGAGCATTATGTCTGGGTTTTCTGTCATGATTAGGGTCCTGATGGATTCTTCTTTCATCTTACTCCCCAAACCTCTGCAGTTCCAGGAGATCACTTTCATTATTTATTTTTATGGGAGTGAGGGCCTCCCTTGGAGCCTTGTCCTTGGTTTCTTTCCATCTTTGGGGTTTTCGACAAATTTTTTTCCAAAGTTGGTTGACTTCCCTACACTTTGTCTTTATATGTTTCTTTTTCTCTGTTCTCCCTGGATGATGGCCTTCCTCTTGCTGATCTCCGGACCGTGGTAAGAGAATCTCCTATCTCTCCTTCCTCCTCGGATTCTTCCAAGCCTTGGCTTTCTACATCACTAGCTGTGCGTTTGTCTTTGGGACTTTCGGGTTATCTTTCCCCATGCCTTGAGTCCTTTATCACTGCATCCTCAATAGGCTCCTTGTCTTCCATTCTTGTAGTCTCCGTCTACTCCTTTTGAGGCGGTTCCCTTTCAGTGAGATCTTGAGAAACCAAATCAAAGGTTTTGAGCATATTTCTTGAATCTTTTGGGTGGAGGATTTTCTTGGGCGCGCTGTTGCCTTTGGACTGATATCCTTTGCTCTTTTCCTGTCCTGCCGTATTTGAAACCTTGGGGTTAGTTTTGAGCCTCTTGTCCTATTTCCATCCTTCCTCTTTGTCCTTATCTTCCTCATTTTTTTTTGGGCAATTTCTGGCGAAGTGAACGTATTCGTGGCACCCCCGGCACTTGAATGGGAGTTATTCATAATCCAGTTTCTGAATATGAGACCAACTTCCGACATTAATTTTGATAGCTTCCAGAAGCCCTACTTCAAGATCCACCTCCACATAGATTCGGGTGCAATCATATTGGTCTTTATTGTTTGCCCTGTCAATGAACTTGCCTAGCGCATCTCCTATGTGTTTCAATGAGTCCCAATTCCAGCAATGTATTGGGATATTAGGCAGTCTGACCCAAACTGGAACTGCCGAAGGAACGTCCTCTTCTGGGTCGAAGTCCGGAGTCCACTTATTTAGATACAATCCTTGGGGTCCCATAAAGTATGGGCCATTCCTAAAGATCAGCTCCTTATCCTCTTTGGAGGTGAATTCAAAGAGGAAATAGCCTCTTCCCAGGAAGTGAGAGGTGACATTTTGTTTGATCAAAGGCTTCCAATTTTTTATCACCCAGGTTTCAGTGGCTTTGGGGGACGGCCACAGGCCAATGAACTGCCCCACAAGCGCACGTTCAGACATTGATAAGGCTACCTGTATAAGAATATCCGGTGGGAGAGATATCTCCGGCATTTCTTCCACTCTTTTAATAAATTTCGAGCATTCCGCCTTCTTCTTCTTGGGCAAAGAGTTGATCAGCAAGCTGAAAGCAGCATCGTTTGGGAGAGGCGGAGGAGGATGGGGAGGAGAGGAGGCCCTAGGCGAGCCCTGCTCCTCCATGGTTGTGGCAACCCTAGCAGCAGAGTTGCAGAACTACGACACCCGCATCTCACTTACTTGTATCACCTCAAATCTTGTTACTCCTGAAACAATTGAACATTATCTCCCTCGAGGGGAGTAGCTATTGTCTATGATTATTATGCAACTATACACACAAAATAATTATAAACTAATTACAAATAAATAAAAATGATAAATCCACAATTAAAATAAATCTAAACTAATTACAAATAAATAAAATAACAATTCTTCCCTATTTAAGTTGTCATGATCTAAAAAATCAAATACTAATACCGCTCTTCCTTCCCTGGTATAAAAGATGTGTTTTGAACATTAATGGTGGGCTCATAAAGGCATATAATATGTCTATCTTCCCATAATGAAAAACTATACAATACGCTTATGCTACCTGAGGATTAACATAATCGTGGAAAGTGCATTCAACTATTATAGTCTAGTGGTTGGCTATGTGTGCAATGGGCAATCATTGCCACCTTTTAATACCATCACTCTAACTTCACATCCTATTTTTAATCATCACAGATATTCCACTCTTACCGTTGATGTGCCACCCTCTATCCATCAAATTCGTCCACAAAAGAGCGTACATAGCTGAATCGCATACAGAGCTCAATCCTTTGCAGTTCAAGTCCAATTGCTTTGTAAAATAGACCTAATGGAATTGTTTTCTTGGTTTTCAAAATAAACTACGTAAAAGTCCCAATATCTTGAAGCTCATGACCAAGGCCAGGGATTAAGAAAAGGACAGAGATGTGGAGATAAAATGCCCGCTTTAACTTCATTGGCATTTTGTGGTTTTCTTTGCAGGCTTTATAGGGGCAGTTGATGATGCAATAAATCTAGGTTCTGGGCTTGCCAGAAATTGGAGAAATCGGATAGTTATCTCCAAGAACAAAAAATTCGGGCTGGGTTTTTTCAAGCCAAATTGCGCAGATAAATGGTTATACATCGACATTCGGTATGTCGAAATCCTTCTCAAAACCTACGCCTGGGTCGGTGCTTCCGCGACCCTGAAATTCACGGAAGATGGCCGGCTAGCGGTGGTGGACGTAGACAACGCTTGTTTAGGAGATGAGAAACCACTGGAGTGTGGCTTCTTGGGTGGTAATTCTAGACTCTGGTACTTTGGTTTTGATGGAGATTGGTAATGGCGATGTTATGTGGAAGAGCTTGGAGAATCCAGCCGACACGTGGCTTCCAGATAAAGATCCATTTCATTACAAGCAAAGCCTCATAACAAATGGCAATGTGTCATCGACGAATGACAGTGTTCAATATGCTCTGGACAAACGACGAAAGATTCCATAAGGACTCACCGTTAAAAAACGCTTTTGATGTAATTAAAAAATATATAATTTTATTGAAAATAGTTTAAATGGGAAATCGGTTTTCTTGTTTATCATTTTAATCGTAATTATTGATTTACTTGATAATAATTATAAATTTTATTTATAACTTAAGATTTAATTATATGTATTAGTTTTTAGTTGGATGTTGATAAAGTTAAATTGTAAATATAGTAGTATTTAGTATTTTAATAAGATTAAAATTAAATGTTATTAAAAAATATATAATTTTATTGAAAGATGTTTGGATAATGATTATAAGGGAAATTGGTCTTCTTGTTTATCATCTCAAAACATGTGAATTGTAACTATTGATTTACTTGATAATAATTATAAATTTAATTAATAACTTTAAGTTTATTTACATGTATTAGTTTTTAAGTTGGATGTTGATGATTTGATTTTGGAACTTTATATTTAACAAATGTTTAGTTTAGTTGGAATTTTGAATTGATCTAATTTAAAAAAATAAAACATGTGAATCTATATTAATTAAGTTAATTTGGTGAAAATTTGTAAAATATATATATATATATATATATATATA